>APFE030188760.1:0-14646 GCA_000404065.3 Pinus taeda
GAAACCTACACAACTGTTTGATTGACTCAGGGGCATCCTCTAATATAATGCCAGCTTCAGTTTGTTCCAAACTGAACATTGAACCCCAAAATTCTGCAATTCATATTGTATAGTTGGATAGAACCAAGGTCTAGGTTCTAGGGGAAATCAACTCTGTAACTATCAGTTCAGCTGATCCACGAGTGGTTCAGAGAATTGATATCTTAATTACCGATATACCTGAATTTTATGGTTTAATCTTAAGTAGGGATTGGTCTGAGAAACTCCATGGTTATATTTCTACCGATTGGTCCCATATGTGGCTACCCTATAAAGGAAAGCCAAATCAAATTAAAATCGATCAGGAGAAATATATGACCCATACTGTCACTGAATTTGAACATGAGAATCAACCAATAGCATTTAATAATAATATTTTGGGTAATTACTCTTCCAAATCATTCTTTGGCAATTATACTGCCCAACCATCTCCTTTCTCAGTGAATAATTTCACGTCCCAAATCGAAATTTTTGCACAAATCGATAGATCAAGATGTGCTAATATTGTTGAGAACACTGTAAATAAAATTGTTGATAATTCTTTATTTTGTCACTATACTTTGATGGGTCTAAATCCAGTGAAGGTTCAGGAGCAGGGTGTATTTTAGTTAGCCCTGAGGGAGAAAAAACTATGTTGTCGTGTAGGTTGGAATTCGAATGCACAAATAATACAGCTAAGTATGAGGCCTTAGTTCAAGGACTATATAAAGCTATTGGTCATAAAGTTCAATATTTGAAAGTGTTTGGTGATTCAGAGATTGTCAAAAAACAAGTTAGAAATACAATTCACTGTCTTTCTAGTCACCTCAAGCACTATCAGTCTTTGGTCCAGGAACTTATATCTCAATTTTTAGCATTCAATATTTCTCCTATCCCGAGATCCCATAATGCAGTAGCTGACTTGCTAACCAATGTTGCTTCTAAACTCCTACCTTCCAAGGATTACAGGCCAGACAAATTTTCAGTAGAGCTAATTTTTAGACCATCAATTCCTGACAATATCACCAATTGGCGAGTGTTCGATCACGATGAAGACATTTTAAATTTCTTGACTTCCGACAAGTCCTACGATGATCAAATCATTGATGAAAGCGATCATGACCTTCAAATGAAGGAAAAGCAAGAAGAAAACTCAATACCGAAACCAGTGGTTAAACTAGAGGATCTCTATGATATTAAAGGCAGGTTTAAACAGGTAACCAATTTGAAGCTCCAAAGTTCCACTTTAAGGTTTGAGTTGATAAACCTAGGTACTGAGGAAAACCCTCAACGCATCAATTTTGGATTAGGACTTTCTGTGGAAGAAAGAACTACATTCATTAGGTTATTAAGAAAAAATAAACATGTCTTCGCTTGGAAATATGATGATTTAAACACATACGATACATCAATCATTCAACATACCATTCCAATGTTTTCTGAACAAAAACCAGTCCAACAGAAGTTGAGGAAAATTCATCCTAACTTAGAGAGTCAAATAAAATCCGAACTCAATAAACTCTTGAAAGCTAAGATCATTTTTCCTGTCCGGCATTCAAACTGGGTCTCCAATATGGTGCCTGTTAGAAAGAAAAATGTCGACATCAGGATTTGCATAGATTTCAGAAAGAATCTTAATAAAGAAGCAAAAGGATAATTATCCCATTACCTACATGGAGAGCATTACTCCTTCAGTAGCTAGTATCTAGTTAATGTCCTTTTTGTTTGTTTTTCAGTATATAACCAAAATTTGGTCCATCCTGAATGAAAGACTTAAAACTACCTTCAGACAAAATGGGGAAGTTATCTTTACCAAAAATGCCTTTTTGGGACTATAATCACACAAAGAGCTACTTTCAGAGAAAAAGGATTGATCAATAAATAGCTGGTTTTAGATGATATTACTGTTATTTCCAGAAAAGATCTAATCATTTACATGATTTAATCAAATCTTTGAACGCTGAGAAGGTATGTATTTTTCACTCAATCCCAAAAAATCCTTCTTTGCTCTTAATCAAGGAAAGCTCTTGGGCTTCATTGTTTCCAAAGATGGTATTTATATTGATTCGGATAGAATTAAAGAGATTTCTGAAATTCCATTCCCTCATAACAAAAAATCCATGCAGTTATTTTTAGGTCAAATTAACTTTGTTAAAAGATTTGTTCCCGATTTGTTCCCGGATTATTTTACCATTGCAAACCATGATTAAGAAAAATTCGGTGTTTAGGTGGGGATCTGCAGAAAAAAGAAGCATTTGACTCTATCAAAC
This sequence comes from Pinus taeda, assembly GCA_000404065.3. Classification (NCBI taxonomy): domain Eukaryota; kingdom Viridiplantae; phylum Streptophyta; class Pinopsida; order Pinales; family Pinaceae; genus Pinus; species Pinus taeda. Next base: position 2,289 of record APFE030188760.1, read on the forward strand.
AATAAATAATCAATGCCCCTGCTTTAAACACTCCTAATTTTTCAAATCATTTCATACTATATACTCTCACGTCCACTTCATCTTATGCAGCAGTACTCACTCAGATTAATGATCACAACTTGGAAGCACCAATTTCATTTTATAGTTCGAATCTTCAAGGTGCTGAACTTAATTATTCAGAAGTTGAAAAACAAGCCTTTGCTGTGTACAAAGCTGTCAAACACTACAGACCCTTCCTTTTAAAAGCCCATACAAAAGTTATAGTTCCTTTTTCAGCAGTAAGACAATTACTAATCCAAAGGGAATTAGGAGAAAAAAGGGCGAATTGGGTCACAACATTACAAGAATATGACTTGGAAATTAAGCCAACAAAGATTGTCAGAGGCCAAGGTTTTTGTAGGTTATTAGCAGGGACATCCAACATTCAAGAATCAGAGGATACAGAACACACTGAAGAAATCAATCAGATAAGTATCACTGATCCTGAATCACAATATGCAGACTTGATCTTCTATTTAAAAAATGGATATGAAACTCCTAACCTTTCCTATAAAAACAAACGTGCCATTAGATTAAAAGCAAAAAACTTCATAATTGTAAATGATGTACTTTTTAGGCGAAATTATAATTCAATTTTATTAAGATGCCTAGAAAAACCTGAAGTGCAAAAAGTTTTGCAGGAGCTACATGACGGACCAGCAGGAGGAGAGCTGATACAACAACCCACAAAATCATTCATGCTGGATATTATTGGCCCACCCTATTCAGAGATACTCACGAATATGTAAGGAAATGCCGAAGTTGTCAAATCTCTAGTGGAAGACAAAGAAAACCATCTTTCCCTTTGCAACCAGTCAACATTGATCAACCTTTCGAGCAATGGGGATTGGATATCATTGGGGAAATAACTCCAAAGTCATCCAAACAACATAAGTATATCCTTACCGCTACTGATTACTTTACTAAGTGGGTTGAAGCAATTCATTTAAAGACAACAAACTCTGAAGTAATTATAGAGTATAGATCAATTCATCATTACCAGGTTTGTTGTCCAAAACGCTCTTGTTTTCGATAATGCATCTTATTTGCCTAGAAATTCTATGTTTGAGTTCGCTATTAAAGATGATTGAAATTGAAATATTCTGCAAATTACTATCCCCAAGGTAATGGTTTAGCAGAATATACCAATAAAAATCTAGTCAAAATAATTAAGCGAACTATTGAGCAGAACCATAAAAACTGGCATAAATCTTTGATATTTGCACTATGGGCTGATAGAATAACACAGAAGGTTTCCATAGGTACTTCTCCATTTAATCTTGTATATGGAAAAGAAGCAGTTCTACCAACCAATCTATTGCTTCCTTCTCTAGCCCAGTACAATTTATTGAAGAAAGTCCCCCATCTTCTATTCAACTAAGACATGATCAAATCTTAAATAGAAGAAGAAAGAGAAAAGGCCAAAATATTCACAGCAAAACATCAACAATTATCAAGTCATCTTGAATCAAACTCATCCAAGTTCAAAACAATTACAGTTGGTGATCTAGTTTGAAAAGGACACAGCCCATAGATAAAGGAAAACACACTAAGTTCCAGAAAATGTGGCTTGGACCATTTCAAATCAACGAGAAGATAGGCCATTCTACTTTCATATTGCAAGATCTATCAGGTAAGAGGGATTCTCTTGCTGTTAGTGGCCTTATCTTGAAAAATTTCTTCAATTGAGGAGGTAACCCCTTCTCCTTTTGTAAATATTCAATATTCAACAGAATTTGTGTTCATAGTTTTTAGGATTATCAGGAAATAAAGTTGTAAGATATATCCCATTGGCCTTTGCTATACTGAAAAAGTTGCTCAAAAGAAGTAGTTTTGATATTTACTTTTAAAATAGAAATCTTAAACAAAATGAAAATTTCTAAGAAATTAGGTATATTCAGATTCTGAAACCCCATTTCGTTTTTGTGAAATCTTCTCGAGATTTAGAAGTATTGTAAATCATTTTAATGTTTTAAAATGGCCACAAAAAGGCTATGAATATCAAAACAGAAACTAATTCAATCTTAGCATCTTCAACTCTTACCATGTCATCCATGCTCTCTTAAGGAGAAAATTGTCCATCCCATTCATCAAAGTTTATGATTACTCAGAGTGTATTTCTAAAATATATGATATAAAATATAAGGGGTCTTATTACGAGCCTGTTTACTATGATCATTGGGAAATAGTTTAATTGACATTACCAATACTGCATACCAAAACAGGGTAATGGCTTATAATCATAAGACAAGGGGTCTCATCACGATCCAGCCTGTTCAGTTAAATTACAACCAGTGAATGGCATTGTCAAACAGCTGGCCACCAAACCAGGACAATGGCTTTTTATCTTACAAAATAATAAAAAAGAAAAGGAAATACAAAATATGAAAGCATATTTTTGGATTCATTGTTTTAATTATACTCTGAAATGGATGGGATAATGGACAATCAAATGGTTAAAAGGTACCTTTGTCGAGGCTATGAACGTTTGCTGGCAGTGGAGGCTCTACCTATGACAAAGGAGTCATTAGAAAAGGCTAAGTTGGAAAGGTTCTTTGTTTTATCATTATCAACCAATAAAGGCCAATTTAAAACTTAGAATGTATTTAATTTTAACAAAGAGAAGGAATTAGTAAAAATAGCTCTTATTAGATTTAGAATGTATGTATACCTAGTTATATTAGAATTTTCCTTTTTGATAAGATTTCTATATAAAGAAAGTCTAAGTATTTCAAAATTTCTCAGAGATAACTGTTTCTCCCAGCGAATCGCCAATTGTTGTGATATACAACAACCCCCCATTTCATAAAATTTTACCTTCAACTATAATATGAAATGGGTCCGTTTTAGATTTATGAATAAAATTGGTAATGACTCATCATTCCTCAAAAGGTTCGAAAGAAACAATACACTATAAACCTTTTGAATAAACATAAATTGGTCTTATAAAATAAATAAATAATTCTTTATTATTGCGATAAAGTGATCGCAAGATCACATATCGCAACAACAAAGGATGCATAAAAAAAGACCCATTGTTTGCCCCGATCCGACAAGTGAATAACTATCGGATATCGGGAAAGGTAAGCGAGTGTAACAAAAGGCCCTCTCACTTTTCTTCGATGCGATATCGCTATCGACGATCGGGGAATATAGCATACACACATTAAAGGCACCCTTCTAAAACTCCTGATTCGAATAAGTTGTATCGCCATCGGCGATTGGGGATTTTGCAATGACACAAATGTTACTACTCGAGCATTTCTACGATTCTCAATGCGATAAAGCTAAGCGTGAATTTCAAAAAAGATTGAAAAGGATTGAGTATATTATCTTAGATTATTATTAAAAGTCTTTCTATTCCCGATACTGATTCACTTGTGATTAACCACCAAAAAATCAAAGCCACACTTAAATGAATTATTCGGTGAATAAACGATATGATGGACATTTAAATGATTGACAGGATTAAGTGGCCAATTAATGGCCAATTATGCCGAAATCTCCTCAGAGATTGTATGCACGGCAGTATTATTTTAATCCTTCATTATTCATTGATTGATATAACTCTTTCATACTTGGCTCGCACCACCTATTCTCTGTATTACGTTCATTGTATCTCCTACGCAGAGCTCCTCTGAAGCAACAAATTTAGGCGAAATGGGGAAGAAATCCAAAAGATTTGCAACAGCTTCAGTTCCCGTAGTGACAGGACAATCTATCGCTGATTCAGGACCAAGTAAAAAAGGATTGATTTCAGACACTACCTGTCTTGGCCTCGGCAGCACTAGCTGGCAAAGCATCTATAATCTAGTTGAAGCCGAAGAGCCTGAAACGGTGTCAGTACAAGCTACAACAGGTTCAACCCGAAAGTCAGAGGCTACCCTAAAGGATTTAGCCGATTCCTACCTACACCGAATAGCAGCTCGAGAGAAAATTCTTCCGTATACAGATGTAGTGAGGTGGGAAGTTGAGGAAATCCTTGTTACAAATAGAACATTCTGCACAATCGATGGGAAAGTCTTCGGTTCATTTCAACCTAATGCTTTGAGATAAATGTATCATTTGCCTGAACCACAGAAGAAGTATAACAAAGCACTTCTAGAGAAGTTCAGAGATGAAAATGAAACTGAATCAACACCTATTCGGGAATGGAGACAGAACCCCGCATGAATCCTCGGGTAAGTACTCTGTCGATTCATTATGTTCTCCTTATTGTTACGTTGGGGCGATGATGTGTAGGATTTGGGGATTACATGATTCCTCAAAATTCTCAATAGAGATGTTTCCTTTAATGGAAGCAACAGTCAAGAGCGAGATAATGGATTAGGGAAATATATTATCTGATAAGTTAGCCACTGCTATTCTTGAGTTTAGAACTAAAACTAGCATTACTGATAGGTCTATTCCTCCATTTTAGTATAGTGCCTACATTTTAGATACTCTTTGTTTCAACTCTGAATTTCCTGTGCTGGGGTGGAGATGGACTCCACAAGACCCCATGCCGATTCACATTTATCACCAGAAGTTGTGGAAAGCCCATTATAAAGACCACCTGTATCAAGTTTGCAATGGTTTTATGTTGCCCATTTACTATGCCATTTTTGACAAGCCTGCTCCGAAGATTTCCTCACAAGTAGAGATGGACCTAACCGCTCTAGGAAACTGGTTCGGAGAGGATAAATTCACATACATAAGAGTTTTCGGTAGCCTTGCCAGGCCTCATGTCCTTCCCTTGTACATATCCGACAAGCTATTGGCTAGAGAAATAGCCTATCAGATTATGTTCGCAGGAGCAACCAAGACTCTGAGGAATTCAAAAAGGCAAGTTTGGCCTCCTTTTCCTCTAAGGTGTGGTGTTTACACTCTGCATGACTATAAGCATGCAGAGAAGGAAGCAGAAAAGATAAATATGATGAATCTCGCCACTATTCCTAATAGGCGATTTGACCCAAGGAAAATCGTCTATAATGTACTTGAACATGCAAAACTCACAAAGTTTGAACATAAAGAAGACGAGTTTGATGACTTATTTTCTTCAGAGGAGTCGTTATTTCAGGTCCAAACACTGGCTAAAATGAGATATAACGATGAAGGGTTAGTGGAATTCAACAAACTCAGAGAGCAGAGGTTGCAAACTCTGCCTCTAGATTTACTAGCTACTGCCCCGACAACACAATCAAGCGAGCCTGAACAACGACTCACCGACGAACCTCCTGCTACATCAAAAATTCTTGAGGAAGTCCAGAGGAAAGAGCAGGAGGAAGTACAGAGGAAAGAATAGGAGGAAGTGCAAAGGAAAGAGCAGGAGAAAATACATGAGGAAGAACAGAAAAAGGAGCAGGATAAGGGCAGCGAGGATGTGAATGTCGATACCCAGATTGATCCGAAATTGCTCCAAGAATGGCAACAATTTGACTCCATCATAAGCAATCTGGAAAGTTAAAAAGGTGTCGATACACACAAAGCAACAGACACACAGGATACAACGTAAAAAAAGGTTCCAAGTGAAGGAACCAGCGGCCTACCCCCTAGTACAGACTTAGAAATAATTCCAAAAGAATGTTTGGATCAAATCATTTTGCAGGTGGAGGATATACCTCCATTAGATGTCTTTTACAACCCAAAACACAGGGCCGTAGTAAAGCGACAACGGAAAAGGAGAAGGATTGATCAACCTTCCTTGTTCCCAGAACAAATAGAGAAGCCAACGTAGTTTGGAAAGAGGAGTTTGATCCTTCCGATGACGTAACGAAGCTTTCCCAGTATGCCGGAGCATATTCGGCGGCCACCATGGACAAGGCATCGGAAGTGAGTAATTTACTAAAAGAAAAAGACCAGGCAATTATTTTGTTACAAACGCAGCTGTCGGAGGCACAACAGAAAGTTGAACAATTAGAACAACAATTGTCAACATAGCAGGAGTTGAATAATCAACTAAATAAGTAGCTACTTGAAGAAAAACAGAGAGTAGATTCAAGCGAGATTCAAAAGCAGAAAGAATTATCAGAGGCGTTGGCAAAATTGAAGATGATAAATGAACTAACGGTGAAAACAAAAGATGAGCAAATTGCTCAACTATCACTTCAAATAGAGAAGTTCAAGAGTCTTCCACAACCTGCCAATTTCAGAACAGAAGCGCTACAGATTAATAAGGCATTGGTAACACAAATAAGACTATTGTGTCATAATATTTCTTAGGTTGAGCCCCTTTGTGATATAACAACATCAATAATCGATAAATCAGTTGATGCTAGACAAGACTTAGAGTAGGCCGATGAGACCTTAACAGATTTTCTTACTTGGTAAGACACCAGTGAGGGACAGGCAGTAAATTTTCGCAAAATCCTAGAATCACATAAGTAAATCCTATTCTTGGAATGGCAGTCCTAGTTGATGAAGGTAGAGAGAGAAGTTTCTACATGCAAATTATCCACAAGTAATTTGATTGAATTAATCAATAACACTCTATATTTATCTAATATGATTTCACAATGTACACCAGGTAAATTGCTAGCAGCTAAAACATTGGAGCAATCATGTTATCAGGAGATGGAAAAGAATGGAAGGTTAATTGCAGGTATTCAAAGTTTAACTTGGGACACCTATTGGTTGTTCCTAGTAAAACCATATAGCCAGAGAGCCGCCCTCAAGTGTCTAACAAATGCAATCGATTGTATCATTCCCGATATACACGATGCCACATACTCGGCTCAAATCCATTCTCGTCTCAACCACCCTCTAGAAGTGGAACTGATGTTAGCGATATGCCAACTCAGATCAAAGGGAAAACAACCAGAGTGATGAATCATGCTGCCGACTACCAACAAACTTGTTGTGGAGAAGATATTCAAGATCCAGTTGTACTAATTAAATAGCATTTTATTTTTGTAGTTAGTTAGTTTAATTAAGTATTTATAGACCCTTTCATGCATTTAGAAAGGGTCCTTAGTTTTTGTATAAGACTCAAACCTGGAAGTTGCACTATTGTGCTTCCGGTATATTTTTTTATAAAGACTAGGCCATTATTCCAAATTCTAATGAAGAAGCTTTTATGGGATGTGCACTATTGCCTTGATATGAAAGTATCTCTGAGTTGGAAAAAGGAATTCGAATTGCGATTGATATCGAGAATGATTTACAGCACATAAGGTACTATTATCTATGATCTAGTTTCATTCTTTTATGTGAATCGTTATTTGATTACTCTTGCTATCATTGAATATATGTATGTGTTTTCAACATCACTCATATTTTTCACTATTAGATGTTTAAAGGATGTTACTCTTTTAGTCATATATGTATCGGTGATATATAAAGGATAAAGTGTAATAATGTTTTATTGATTACTTTGTTCAACTATTTGAACAAAGTAATTATTATATGAATGAATGTATTTGTTTATCAAATAGAGTCATCTATATGCTTGTTTGTGAATAAAGATTATCAAACGTTACACTTAAAATAGAAATTTCCCAGGATATGATAGTTATTCATATTTTTAATTTTAGATTAAATCATTCATCCATTACCATTTTATTAGAAAACCACTCATTTATCCATCCCTTTTTATTCATCATTGGGCAACTGGTCCCACTATTTCCAGTCGGAGCCACCACACCAAATGGAAAAGGAGCTGCATTAAGGTCCAGACCGGGTGGTTTTCCCCGATGTTGTTGCAATGATTTTCGAGGAATCAACATTTTTGGCACTAGAAGGAGGGCATGAACTATGAATGGTGAGTAAATAAAAAACTATAGGCCATTCTGAGAGTAAATCTCCCTCCACCTCACCTCGAACCTCCCGTTTGCATTCTGAAACACCAGTATTCAAACAAGAAGAAGGGGAATCAACTACCACTGCTCATTCCCATCATACTCCAGATCGATTAAGTCTTGAGTCTCCTGAAGTTCAGTCTCTCATCCAGAAACTTCAAGGCTTTTCGATATCATCACAGAAATCTAAAGTATCTCAAGGCAGTGAGACTTCACAATTCAATCTACCTCACCCTCTCACCAGACTTCAAAGCGGAAATCTCGGTATTGAACCTACTGAGTTTCCTTTACCAAAAAGGAAAAAGGATAAAAAGAACACTAAAGGATCTAACAGTGAGACCTTTTCTTCATCATCCTCCATTTCATCTTCTCCAGTGCGAAGCCAACCATCCACTCTTCCATTACACATTGTCGTTCAGCAAGGATCACCAACTTCAACATCCCAACCTATTCAATCTTCAATACCAACCCCTCCCCAAACACCTGGAATTTCATCGGCAATATCAATTTTTATTAGTTCTAAGATGGCTCAGAATCCATGGAATAGTCCTGGTGCAGTCACTATGCTTGCACCATTACATCCATTACCTAATTATCCTGAGAAATGGTTGCCAAAATTTAATCCAGATGCTGGAACATTAGCCAAAGAACATATTAACAATTTCATGTTATCAGTTAATCTAAAAGGAGTAACAGAAGAAGATGTTGTCCTTAGGCTTTTCCCTTATACTTTACAAGGATCAGCTGGGTCTTGGTATTTTTCCCTACCCTCTGGATCCATTACCAGTTGGAACATTTTTCAAGAGAAGTTTCTCACTAAATATGGCGATGATAGATCTTTAGCGACATTAATTAATGATCTTTCGAATCTTAGGATAGAATCTAGAGAACCTATCAACGAATTCAACTCCCGATTCAATAAACTCTTGAATAAGATTCCAACCTACTCCAAGCCAAGTGAGAAAATTATAAGCGAGTGGTATATAACATCCCTACCTTCAAATATAGCCATTTTTGTAGATAGAGATACAAAACCAACTTTAGCTGAAAACATGAAAGAAGCGCTTGCTATAGAGAAACACATTATTGCTTTAGAAAAGAAAGATACTCTTGAAGATAGAAAATCCAAAAAAGTTTCTTTTAAAGATGATTCAAAGAAGAAAACCCCTAAAGATCCATATGATATGGAGGGTCTACAAAAGGTCCTCAAAACAATGTCAAATGAAATGGTTGAAATCAAAAAACAAGTAACAGAAACTTCAACAAAGAAGCCATTTAGAAATTTTAAGAAACCTGAGTCAAAACCACCAAATGTTATATCTAATGCAGACTTAGACCCTGAAGAGGAAGAAGAAGATAAAATAGTCTTACCATCCGACGAACCCGAAGAAGAGGAAGTTGTCGAATGCCATGGAATGTGGGACTTCATTTTACCCAACTCCGATACAGAAAATGAACAAGAAGCTTTTCCTGTGACTACGAGGAGTAAAGGTACTCCTGAACCTGTTCAGTCAATTTCAAAGAAAAGGAGTGCAGGTACCACTACTACAAAAGAAAAGGTGCCCACAAAGAAATCGGCGGCAACAACATCCCAAAATCAACCATCATCCTCAAATATACCTTCGACATCTAAGATGTTGGTAGTATCAAATTCAATGGATTACAATATTATTGATGATATGAAGAAGACAAAGGCAAAAATTACTATGTTTGAACTTAGCAAACTCAAACATCAGTAGAAATTACTTCTGAAGGAACTAAATGTAGTACCTTCTTCACCTCTTCCTAGTGTTGTGATCTCTAAAGCTGCAAATGATTCAGGTCAACCGCCTTCTGGTAGAATTGAAGCTATTGATACGATTTTAATCGGAGATAGATCAAATTCCCATACTCCCCCTTTCCTCTTGACCTATGAGATCTATAATCGAAATCTACACAACTATTTGATTGACTCAGGGGCATCCTCTAACATAATGTCAGCTTCAGTTTGTTCCAAACTGAACATTGAACCCCAAAAGTCTGCAATTCATATTGTACAGTTGGATAGGACCAAGTTCCAGGTTTTAGGGGAAATCAACTCTGTAACTATCAAGTTATCAGCTGATCCACGAGTGGTTCAGAGAATTAATATTTTAATTGCCGATATACCTGAATTTTATGGTTTAATATTGAGTAGGGATTGGTCTGAGAAACTCCACGGTTATATTTCTACTGATTGGTCCCATATGTGGCTACCCTATAAAGGAAAGCCAAATCAAATCAAAATCGATCGGGAGAAACATATGACCCATACTGTCACTGAATTTGAACAAGAGAATCAACCAATAGCATTTAATAATAATATTTTGGGGAATTACTCTTCCGAATCATTCTTTGGCAATTTCATTGCCCAACCATCTCCTTTCTCAGTGAATAATTTTACATCCCAAATTGAAATTTTTTCACAAACCGATAGATCAAGATGTGTCAATATTGTTGAGAAAACTGTAAATAAATTTTTTGATAATTCTTTATTTTGGTTACTATACTTTGATGGGTCTAAATCTAGTGAAGGTGCAGGAGCAGGGTGTATTTTTAGTTAGCCCTGAAGGAGAAAAAACTATGTTATCATGTAGATTGGAATTTGAATGCACAAATAATACAGCTGAGTATGAGGCCTTAGTCCAAGGACTATATAAGCTATTGGTCTTAAAGTTCAATATTTGAAAGTGTTTGGTGATTCAGAAATTGTCATAAAACAAGTTAAAAATACAATTCACTGTCTTTCTAGTCATCTCAAACACTATCAGTCTTTGGTGCAGGAACTCATAGCTCAATTTTTAGCATTCAATATTTCTCCTATCCCTAGATCCCAGAATGCAGCAGCAGATTTGCTAGCTAATGTTGCTTCTAAACTCTTACTTTTCGAAGATTATAGCCCAGATAGATTTTCAGTAGAGTTAATTTTTAGACCATCAATTCCCGACAATGTCACCAATTGGCGAGTGTTCAATCATAACAAAGACATTTTAAATTTCTTGACTTCCGATAAGTCCTACGACGATCAAACCATTGATGAAAGTGATCATGACCTTCAAATGAAGGAAAAGAAGGAAGAAAACTCAATACCAAAACCAGTGGTTAAGCTAGAAGATCTCTATGATATTAAAGACAGGTTTAAACAGGTGACCAATTCAAAGCTCCAAAGTTCTACTTTAAGATTTGAATTGATAAACCTAGGTACTAAGGAAAACCCTCAAAACATCAATTTGGGATTAGGATTTTCTTTGGAAGAAAGAACAACATTCATTAGGTTATTACAAAAAAATAAATATGTCTTTGCTTGGAAATATGATGATTTAAAAACATACGATGCATCAATCATTCAGCATACTATTCCAATGCTTTCTGAACAAAAACCAGTCCAACAAAAGTTAAGAAAAATCCATCCTAACCTAGAGAGTAAAATAAAAACCGAACTAAATAAACTCTTGAAGGCTAAGATCATTTTTCCTGTCCGACATTCAAACTGGGTCTCCAATATGGTGCCTGTTAGAAAGAAAAATGGCGACATCAGGATTTGCATAGATTTTAGAAATCTTAATAAAGCAAGCCAAAAAGATAACTTCCCTTTGCCTACCATGGAGTAGATCCTCCATTCAGTCGTTGGTTCTGAGTCAATGTCCTTTTTAGATGGTTTTTCAGGAGATAACCAGATTTTGGTTCATCCTGATGACAGGCTTAAAACTACCTTCAGAACTAAACGGGGAACTTATGCTTACCAAAAAATGCCTTTTGGACTTATCAATGCAGGAGCTACATGCCAAATATCAATGGATATAGCATTCAAAGGATTGATCAATAAAACAGTAGTTGTCTATTTAGATGATATTACTGTATTTTCCAAGAAAAGGTCTAATCATTTACATGATCTAAATCAAATCTTTGAACGCTGCAGAAGGTATGGTATCTCTCTCAATCCAAAAAAGTCATTTTTTGCTCTTAATCAAGGAAAGCTCTTGGGCTTCATTGTTTCCAAAGATGGTATTTATATTGATCCAGATAGAATTAAAGAGATTTCTGATATTCCATTCCCTCATAACAAAAAATCCATGCAATCATTTTTGGGTCAAATTAACTTTGTTAAAAGATTCGTTCCAAATTTTTCCTATATTATTTTACCATTGCAAACAATGATTAAGAAAAATTTCGTGCTTAGATGGAAATCTGTAGAAAAAGAGGCATTTGATTCTATCAAACAATCAATAATTAATGCCCCCGCTTTAAGCACTCCCAATTTTTCAAATCATTTCATATTGTATACTCTCGCATCCACCTCGACTTATGTAGCAGTGCTAACTCAGAGTAATGATCAAAACTTGGAGGCACCAATTTCATTTTACAGTTCAAATCTTCAAGGTGTTGAACTTAATTATTCAGAAGTTGAAAAACAAGCCTTTGCTGTGTACAAAGCTGTCAAACACTATAGACCTTTCCTTTTAAAAGCTCACACAAAAGTTATAGTTCCTTTTTCAACAGTAAGACAATTACTAATTCAAAGGGAA
>APFE030188762.1:0-13585 GCA_000404065.3 Pinus taeda
ACAACTATTTCCTATTTACTATTTAAGGATTCTGTTTGCCAATAATCAAGCAGAAGACAATAGAACCTTACCCAAACCGGGACTGAAGTAAAGGTCTCACGTTTTGGGACAAAATTCATGATCCAAGGTCGAATATAGAGACCTGCAGCAACAAAGAAGTAGGGCCCACGTTCAAAAACTCTATCCTTGTCTTCGATGTTCGCAAAAACCACAGTAAAGAAACGCTTTGAACCTAGGTGTAGGTCAATGCTTCCTTTTGGGTGGTACCTTATCCACATTTGTAAGGATTTTTTAGTGGGCCATAAACCCATGAATTTGCAAATGATTGCATAGGTTTTCATATAATCCCTATGCTCCTATAGAGCAAGCTCATTTAACGTGACTCTGGGAGTTACAGTAGCTTTGGGCTTACATGGGCCCATGTGTTCTTTGTTTTTAGTTCTTTGTTCCTTGTCTTCTTCTTCATTCTCTTTAATAATCATTTTCTCCTTGGATTCCTGTCCATTTTGTTCCTCTTCACTGTTCTTATTCCTTCCCGTTGAAGGTCCTCTATCATTCTCCATAGGTTTCTTCCCTCCGTTGATGACAACTTTCTTGAAGGAGGGAGTGGAGCTCCCTCCATTACGCCCCTCCATGGATCGCTACCTCTGCAGCAACTTTGTAACCCTAGTTTTTTTTTTTCGCCTTTGCTCACCACCGAGAACCTCCTCTTCGCCTTCGCTCATTGTTTCCCCAAATAATTCCATGATACTCACTATGGATCTAAAATGGATATAATTTTTTAGTTAGAATGAAAAATTTGACTAATTTTCTCTATGATAGTTCGCCAAGATTCCATAGCTAATAGGAAGATATGATATGAATGATAAATAATTTCCCCTAGTAAATCAAATAGTCAAATCATTCCAATATGTTTATAGCTATTCATGTTCCCACATGGTGTCCTAGTCATTAGCTCAAGAAAGTTACAACTTATTAAAAATGAAGGAAGGGGAAACTCTCTCAATTCACTATTTCACTTTCAACAATTTTGTTTAAACTCTTTATATCAATTTTTTATCATTGAGATTCACAGAAAATTCAGGGTACTATCGAGTATAGATATTATCTATACTTATTTCATTGAATTGAAATGATTGATGCTTTTCCAGCTAGAATTGTGTTAAGTCTAATTCCTATCACTTTGGTGAAATTATTTGTAACTTCATATTCGCAATACCGACGTGGTGATCAATATATATATGTGCATATACAGAATATGCATATATGCAGAAGAAACATTATGTATATGCAAAACTTTTATATATGCACGTAGATATGAAAACCATCTTCCATATATTCATGCTTCCATATCTAAGTTTATATATAGAAGTTGCACATATATAGAATATGAATTCTGCATATATGCATATTCTGCACACACACACACACATATGGAAGTGTGCATATACAAAAGTTGCACATATATAGAATCCATCTTTTGTATATGCACTTTTCTATATATGTGTGTGTGAGTGTGTGTGTGTGCATATACAAAATATGAATATATGCAAAAGTCATATTTTGCATATGCAAAACTTCTATATATGCAAATAGATATGGAAGCGTGAATATAAATAAGATGGTTTCCATATCTATGTGCATATACAAAATCCATGCATATAAATAAGCCATATTCCGTATATGCATAAATTTGCACACACACACACACACATATGTGGAAGTGTGCATATACAGAAGATTGATTTTGTATATGTGCAACTTCAGTATATGGCTTATGTATACATGCATCTTCTATAAAAGAAATATGGAATTATGCATATATGAAAGATAACTTTTTTATATGCACAACTTCTCTATATATACATATATATGGAAGACATCTTCTATATGTGCACAACTCCTTATCTATGTGCATGTAGAGAAGTTTTTCATATACAGAGGTTGAGAATATATTAAAGCCATATTTCATAAATGAACACTTCCATATATATGTCTATATATTCGAAGTTTCACATGGACAAAAGCCAACTTTTATATATGCATTTTTTTTCATATACATTCATATATATGGAATTGTACATATACGGAAAATGGATTCCATATATGTTCATATACAGAAGTTGCACATATACGGAAGCAATCTTCCATATATGCATACTTCCATATCTCTGTTATAGAATATGCACATAAAAAGAATCCATATACTGAAGTTATGCATATACGGAAGTTATCTTCCATATATGCCCACTTCTCTCTCTCTCTCTCTCTCTATATATATATATATATATATGCACATATACGGAAGATGGTTTCCTTATATGTGTGGCTCTTGTATGTGCACATTTGTATGAAAGTGTGCATGTATGGAAGATGGAATCCTTATATGCAAAAGCTATATATATGCACATAGATATGGAAGCATGCATATAAAAAACATATGACATCCATATATGCACAACTTCTATATATGCATATAGATATAGAAACCATCTTCCATATATGCATGCTTCAATATCGATGTACATATACAAAAGTTGTGCATGTACAAAATATGGCATTCGTATGTCTAAATATTTTGTAGATGCACACACACACACACACATATAGAAGAGTCCATATATGAAAGATGGTTTCCGTATATGAATAGATTTTGTATACCAAATATGGCTTCCATATCTATGTGCATATATGGAATTCATCTTCTATATATGCATGGTTGCATATATAAAGGTTGTTCATATACAAAATTCATCTTCTATCTATGCATGTTTGTATACATATGTGCATATACATAAGCCATGCATATACATAAGCCATATTTTGTATATGCATAAATTTTTCATATGCACAAGTTGGTCTCTTCCTTGGTATCTTACATGCTTATGAACTATATCATTTCACGCAGCTAGTGTGTGGGTTTTTAGCCTTTCCCCCCTTATTCATTGTTAATGTTAGTGAGTAATTGTGAACTAATTCGCATTTGGTCTATAACACTCTCTTTCTTGTGTATTTCTTAGTTAGTCTCAAGTATTTGATCCTTCCTCAAGTCATTCTCTCGCCCATTATTGTATTGTTATGTTCTTGTATCATGTTTTGCAGGTCATCAATGAAGCATTGATTTCATCCCCATTTGTCTCACATAGTACACTAAATCTCACACTTATCTCTGCATTCGGTTTCCAAGAGAAATAAAAAAACAAATGGAAGCTAAGTTGATATACCAGATGGGGGTCCTATCCTAAATGGTGTGAGGTCTTATTAGGACTTCATACTAGGGAGACCCCCTAGTTTTGATGGATTATCCAATGTTGTCAACATTATTGGCACTAGAAGGAGTAGTTAACAGGTAGAACAACTTGAAGCTTGACACGTGGTAGTTAGTATAAGGGGTAGTTGTTAGAGGTGAGAGTTGGTACACAAATCTTGATTCTTGGTAGTTGGTACATGTGGTATTTATTTCCTGGGATTTTCAGATGGGCTCCATTAGAAATCTCCTAGGAGATGGGACTAGGGTGTGAAATTTCATGACAAGTTTTTTTTTGTTAGTTAATGACAAGCATGCCTAGGGGTCAGTTTTTTTGGTTATTTCATGTGTACATATATCTAGGGATGCAAAGGAACAGACAACGCAGATGATATGTTTAAGCACTTTGGGCCTGAAAAGGGGGTTGTACACATATTTGTCAAGGTCTCTCCATATGATGTATTCAGAGTTGGTGCCTTGATTATCATCATAATACAAAAATTATCTATGGTGAGATAGCAATGAATAATTTACATGATAACAACATATATATCGACAATACTTACTTTACATCCTTGAACTAACTAAACTTTAATATCTTCAACTTAATGCAACACCTTGAATTATCTTTAGTTAAATTCCTTCTACTTTGGAATCCATTTCTTCAAGATCGGCATTGAAAATGCTCCAATCAAATTATTTGTAGTGTCCCTTTTTGTGCAATATGTTCCATTACATAATTATGATTCCATCAAATTTTAGGACCGTTATGCCACTATGAAATCAATCATACATTGAAAAATATGGAAGGATGTCATTTTTTAATTTAATAAGGTATAATGCATTATGTTTCACTAGAAAGTGCTATCATTTTATAATTTATTTAAGTTTGGGGACTGAATACCATTGTGGAATGTATTATTGGATCTGGTAGAGAAAGAAGTGGGTTCCTTGTTGCTTCACCATGAAACCCTACAGAGGGAGTGGATCCATGTAAATTGACCATTGAACCTTATAGAGGGAGTGGATTCATATTTGTGAGAGATTACTAAAGCTTTTAAAGGGAATGTATCGCTAAATATCGTTGACTCACTACAAAATTCAAGAACACACTACTCTAATACCAAACGATAGATCACTAACAACCTATATGTCAAATAGAAATGTCAGCGATGCACCATTTGTTGTATGTCAAATGGTACCCATAAATTCTCTAAATTTAGACTTATGCATAATTTCCATAACATATAGGGAACCTTTTATTTCATCAATATCAAATGGAGTATCATAATACTCATGATTTTTCTCCAACCTCCATTCCTAGTCCTAATCCTAGTTTTGGTCTATGTTCTAGTTTTGGCTTTGAATTACAAACTATTATTCAGATATTGATCATTTCTCCATGAGACATTAGTATTCTCCTCATTTCTAAACTAGCTTGAGGTTTCCTTTAGTACTTTACATGCATGATTATTTTATCCATAACCATTAATTCCTAAAATTATCTCTTTAAAAGTGAGTCATTATCTCAACACTAAATACTTTAGTGAATGATGAAAAATACATGATTTCCTTATTGTTTTCCTTCGATCTAGTGGTTTCTATAATATGTTTAATGGGATGTCATTTAGAGGGTATAGGTTTCCTCTACTTTTGATATGGAATGTGTCATGGATATTCTGCTAGAATAGATTGTCACAACAAATCTAATAAAATGCCATATTCCATATTATGAAGATTAATTTCCTTTAGATATAAAATTATTTAATCATTGGTTTTATTCTGAAATCTATGAAATAATTTGGAGGAGGAAGATGGTGCCTATGGTTCCTCCCTGTTTTTGTCTTCCATTGAGTGACACTATTGCAATTCAGGGTTTGTCCTATCTTCCTGAGAATGTGTCACAGAGTGACAACCTCTTTCGAATGAGGAGCTATAATCAAGGCCTTTCCTCTGAATCTTGGGCTTCCATAAACAACTTTTCTCTTTTGTTTGTGGAAGAAGCTAAAAGACGAATGCATGATGAAAACAAAGGTTTCAGTTTTGAGGTTTCTTGTTGCAAGGGGTCTTTTTTGTGGGAATTCTTTTTCTTAAAATATGACGTCACACACATCACATAAGCATGGAAGGACATCTATAGTTTTCATTTTCAGTGTAGGTCAAACAATGGTTAGGTTTCTTGGATAAGCTCCCTTGTTCCTCTCTTTTTCTTTTTTAAATGCAATAACTATAATTTAGAAATAATTGTGTTCTTTTCCCTTGGAGATATGAGTCCTATTTCATTATTGGGGTCAACAAACCCCTATACAATGCTTTCATTTGTAGTTGTACCTCCCCAGGAGTCTGTGCAATCTCAACAGTTTCTAAAGCAGGGAATCATCTATAATCTACCCCTTTCAAATGTTTCCACCTCTCTATAGACTCAACAGGAAAGGGAAATAAACTTTCATATTTTCATCAGGAGGTAAATATTTTATTGTATGGAGAAAGACCATAAACTTAGTTTTATCTCTTAAAATGAACATTGAAGAGAAATGGAGCACCCACAAAATTTCAATGTTTGCAATATGAGGGCCATGTGCTCCATGAATTCTCCTTGCTCAAAGGAACAAATATATCTAGAAATGGAACAATAATATTGAACTCTAAATTAAACCAATATAAAATTATGCCTCCAAACACATAAATAATGCAACATTGATATATCCCATATTAGAACATGGAATTCAACTTCTATAAATCCTCAACCTTGTTATAATGAGTCATCTCTCTATATATATTTATGAAGTGCTTATTTTGTTTATTAATAGACCCAATTAAAAATGCAAGTAGATAAGGTGAGTTTATTTATTAATATCTTTTAAGTTTAGTTAAACTCACCTGTAGCTCTAATTATTAATAGGTTATTTAAAATAAAAAAATTTTAATGATGATTTTATTTTGTGGGGAAGTGAGATTTAAAAAAAAAAATTAAAGAAGATTTTTATTTTTATTTATTTATTTTTATGTATTAGACTAACCTAAGTACCAATGGGGGATTTGAACTGATGACCTATCACAAGGAGTGCCTTAACAATGCACCCATTCACCATCAATCCAAAGCCCCGTTGGCTAAAGAAGATTTTTAAGAGTTAAGATTTTATTAATTAGAAAAATTGAAAATAAAAATTATTAATTATTAAATTTCAAAATAATAAATTGAATTGGTCCATTATTTGTTTATTCTATTATCAAAGTGATTAAATCTATTTTAAAAACCATTAGTTTTGTTACCTTTATTCACGCAATGTTTGATAGAAGACATGGCTTCCATCATTATTTTGTCCATGAGCATATGTGTTTTTTGAATGGAATGAAATCATATGTTAAAATTTTTATATCATTTGCACCAAAGAGAGTTAAGGACGAAAACAAGAAGGGATTGGCTTAAAAGCATGAAGTATTGTGATCATTATCATGTTGATTTAAATTGGTTTTGCTTTTTCCACCACTCTCGGTGTGTTTTGGAAGAGGTTGGTATGAAATAATTGTGTTTTGGTCGTGTTGAAAGTTGGAATTTGTCGTGGAATGTGTTTTTATTCTTTTTCTTTCAATGTCACTAAATTCCAGGTTCTTGACATATGTCGTGTAATGTTTAAAATTTGTTATCATTTTTTTGTCGCATTGTGAGAGAGATTTTCAAAATCATTAATCATCCTCAATGATTGTAGCGATATCTGCAAAAATATATATTCACTTTAGTATATCTACTTTTCCCTCTAATTATACTTAATCTAGAATATTTGTATTCATATTTTTTATTCAAATTTCTGTAAAATTATTTTTCCCATAATTATATTAATTTTTATATTTTTATATTCATATTGCTTTTTTCTTTAATTTATTTATGGTGTGATAGATATGGTTATCTTTATTAACTATTGAAAATATAATATTAATATTTTTTTTACTATTATATTAATAATATTATCAATAATAATAATTTCTATACTAACAAATTGTACTATTATTAACAACATCCATGGTTAATGACAATAATATATTTTTTTAAATTTAAGTTCTCAATTAGTAACAATTGACATGGTTTTTCTTTTATCATTAATACTATATTATTATTGATGTTAATAATTAATCTTATTATTTATTATTATTAATAATAATGTTCAATTATTATTATTATTAATGTTTTTTGTTCCTATTGTCATTTGTTTGTTAATAATATTCTTAATTTATTTTATTAATGAATTCTATTTCTATTTTTATTTTAAACCATTATTATTAAATTAATATTACTATGAATATTTAAATAATCATTACTCAATTAATATTTTCACTTAACATTATTAATATATTTATGTTTATATAAATAATTTATGATTAATAATATTATTTGTTTAGGTTATTCATGAATTTCTATCTCTCTTTCTATTTTGAAGAATTATTATTAAATTAATATTCCCACTAATATTTAAACAATTATTATTCCATTAATATTTTCAATTAACATTATTAATATATTTCTATTTATATAATTACTTTATGAATAATAATATTATATTTTTAGGTTATTAATTTTTATTAATAATTTACCTTTTATTAAATTAATATTCCCACTAATATTTAAACAATTATTATTCCATTAATATTTTCAATTAACATTATTAATATATTTCTATTTATATAATTACTTTATGAATAATAATATTATATTTTTAGGTTATTAATTTTTATTAATAATTTACCCTTTAGTTTTATTAATTTAGTTATGGTTTATTTTATCACATTTATATAGTTTTTTATTAATTTACATTATTAATTAAATTGTATTTATATTATTAATTTATAAATACTTTTTATTTTAATTTTTTTTTAAAATCAACCAATCTTAAAGAACTGAATGCTTTCACATTATAAATGAGAATTTTATGGGGAAACTAAATATAGCCCACATATTGTCTTCTATGGTGACAACTAGGTGAATGGCTTGCTTGGTTGGCGTGAAATCTACCATTTGGTAAATTATCATGTAGTAGTTAAGATCCATTTGTGTCATCCATTGGAGGGTGGGTGGATCTCTACCATAAAATAAAGGGGTTATTGCTAGAAAGGTGTTGCAACTTGGCTATGTTTTGTGAGTAAGGTAGAAAGTGGATGGCCAGTGGATCTCTCCTATAAAATAAAGGCCTTATTGCTAAAAAGGTACTTCAACTTCGCTATGCTTTGTGAGTAAGGTAGAATTTTCTGATTAATGTAAAAAATTTCTCTTTATTGGTGAATATTTGGCAATGGTGGCATATCCTAAAGTACTTATGGACATTAGAGAAAAGAAATAGACCATAGTTTTAACACCTTAAAATCCTATAAGTATTTTCCCTACCTAAACAGTGTCTTCTGCACATCTTTTTCTCTATTATTTATTTTTTGAATAATGTTTGCTATTATTTATTTATAAAATTATTTTAAATTATTATTAAATTAATTTATTTTTATTTATTATTATATAATACTATTAATATTATAATATTAAATATTTTAATGGGTTGATATAAGTCTATATAAGCATATGTGGGTTTATCAACCACATTTATATTAATATAAATGTGTTTGTGATAGTATTATCTTAATTCAAGTTTGAAATATATATAAAATTCAAAAATTGAATGAAAATAATATATATTTTATTTGCTGAAATATTGTTGTGGATAAGGATAGTTACAATAGGTATGATAAATTTGACTTAGTCATAGTGTTGTTGACGGTTTCCATTTTTGGGAAACTATGATTTTTTTAATGTTATTTTCATATTTTAGAATATGGATTCTAGAATTTTAATTTAATTATACATGATTATTAGGTGGATGGTAGTGATTTGATCTCCAAGAAATATTCTAGAATATTCTTGATAGTTTTCACAAATGAAAAAATGAAATTTCTCTTAAAAATAGTAGTTATAGCATTTTTGGGGTTTTAATTGAATTAATTATTATTTTTTTAAATGTGATATGTACAAGTGTCATGTGAAATGAATTGTGTACAAAGGATGATATCTCCCCCATTTTATTTATCTTAGCAAAAGAAAGATATCTCAAGAAATATGGTTATCAAGATATCATTAAATGTCCCTTAGTTTATGGTAATGATTTGTAAATCGGGAATGTAGGCGACATTGTCTCAAGAAATATGGTTATCAAGATATCATTAAAGGTCTCTCTACTTATGGTAATGATTTGTAAATCATGAGCGTGTTGGAACATTGCTCCTTTTCTTGCCCATTTTGAGAGAGACTGGAACCTACAATATATCCTCAAAGTGATATCATTAAATGTCTCTTAGTTTATGGTAATGATTTGTAAATCAAGAACGTAGGCAACATTGTCTCAAGAAATATGGTTATCAAGGTATTAGTAAAGGTCTCTCTATTTATGGTAATGATTTGTAAATCATGAGCATAGGGGACATTGCTCTTTTTCTTGCCCAACTTGAGAGAGACTGGAACGTGGAATATATCCTCAAAGTGATATCATTAAATGTCTCTTAGTTTATGGTAATGATTTGTAAATCACGAAGGTAGGCGACATTGTCCCAATAAATATGGGTATCAAGATATCATTAAAGGTCTCTCTCTTTATGATAATGATTTGTAAATCACGAATGTAGGCGACATTTCTCCTTTTCTTGCCCATCTTGAGAGAAACTGGAACCTAGAATATATCCTCAAAGTTTTTATGGAGGCCTCAAGTATGTTGATACATGTGGAAATATCCAAGTTATGCTTTTTTATTGCCAATGGGATAGTGCCCATGGTGAGATAGACCGGGGAGTGAAATCTATCCTCAAAGTTTTTATGGAGGACTCAAGTATGTTGATAAATGTGTAAAAATCTATTGTGTTATTCTTTAATCCCAATTGAATAGTTCCAATACATTTAGTTTGACTCTTCGACGGAATCTCGGTGCTAAACACATGGAGTTCTTTAGGTGGAGATATCCTTCAGATTTTCCTATTGGCAAGGAATTTTACAAAGAATATCTAATAATCTTGATAGTTAGGCATTTCAATATCTGAGTATCGGAAGTATTCTAAGCCTACTCAAGTCTATCATGCAAGCTCTTGTGTGTATTAGCTATGAGTTATAGCTACTCTTAAAGTTATTCCCAAATTCATTACTTCACTTTATAGATATTTTCTCTCAAACCTATCCTCCAATCTCTTCGTGTGTATTAGCCATGAGTCATGGCTACTCTTAAAGTTATTCCCAAATTCATTACTTCTTTTTATAGATATTTTCTTTCGAGAAAAAAAAAGGGTTACTAGTTTCGTGTGAAAACTTTTGTATCGCTAAGCTAGATAGGGGATTAAGATTGAAAGAACTAAAAATCTTAGAAAATGTTTTGAAAGCTAAATTATGGTGGCGTTGGTTTAAAAAAAATAAACTTAGGAAAAATATCTACGGAGGTTTAAATTTAAATTGCTAAAAAGAAGAAGTAGACATAAGTTGGGCTTAGGTGGGCTTTTACGGAACCACCATGTGATCATAGATTCCAAAAATCCTCGCACTCCAACTGCAAGAAGTGAAGTACTCGAAACCCATAGGCTTCACCCATCCTTAATCACCCAACACCTCCCTGCCGTCTGCATACTCGAAACCCATAGGCTTCACCCATCCTTAATCACCCAACACGTCCCTGCCGTCTGCTCTCGTACGTCTCATTAAAGCAGCCACCCACAAAAGAGAAATGGTGAGCTCCATAATGTTCACCGAAATAGCCTAGGAAAGGAAATTGAGGTGGATGGATGCGTGGCCATAATAGGAAAAGGCACTTCACAATTTGTAAAATTTAAAAATATTAATAACAATCATAGTTACATATCAGTGTAAAGTTGCTTTTAAAAAATTAAATGGACAACGCGCCTAAGGCTACCCGTACTATGACAGTCTGTCAGGCGGCGGATCTCAAAAACTTAACAAACCTGCATTAATCTCACTATCATTAAATATGACATCTATGTTGAGGGACTGCATTTTTTTGGATGAGCCGCTGGTGAGAGGTGAAGCAGAGGCGATGAGATATTATTTTGGATGGGCGGCTCGATATTTGACAACAGCAACTCAGCGCTGGTGGCATGAGTGGCTGGACATGTATGGGGATGCTTAGATAGCAGACTTTAATTGAGATTGAGATGGGTGAAAGAGGGGCAGCGATATTTAGATTTTTGGGGTTATTTATTTGAATGTCCTTCTGTTTTCTCATCTGTTTAAGCATGGCCATGTTTACCTGCTATTAAATTATTGTGTCGTGTGTTTTCTTATTAACGTTCTATTTCCTTCATGTTCTCTTTTTGGTTATTTTTTGTTTTATTGGACTCTGCTTCCGAGAAGGTTGGTTTTATTAGACTCCGGTTCTGTGACAGAAACTATGTGAGGAATGGGTTCCAAGAAAATATGTGAGGAGTGCAGCAGGTATTAAACGATCGGCATCAGCATCCCAGGAGAGGAGGTATTGACTGTTAATTTTTTTTCATATTTCAATCTGTAGATGTCAATATAATTATAGGTAAATTTGCATTTTAGATTTATTTACTTGAGGTATTTATTGTTTGATAATATTTAAATTTTACAGAGTTAAATACGTATTTTATGGCCAGAACACAAAAATATAGGGAGCCTATTTTTTTAATTTGAAGTATAGATTTACAGATCTAGATCCAGGCCTGGGAAGACGGAATCCTGATGTGAAATAAGAAAACCTATACCTATAGGGAGTAAGCCTGATCCCAATTTCTTTTTGTATATAAGGTTATTTCATCATTTTGAATTTATAAGGTTATTTCATCATTTTGAGTTCTGTGCCGATGGACCAGACGGAACAAATTTAAGTTAAATCTTATAAACCCCGGTTCCAATGCTTTTTTCAATGTTCCCCAGAGTTCAATGTTTGCTGACAATTGTTCAGGATTTGTAATTCCTCTTGTTAGCTACTTGATAACCGATATTTGGGTGGGTTCGCCTCTCCTTAGAGTGAAAGGAATTGGAATCCGTTGCTTCCTTCACCCAGCCAGAAAACAGAGAAGAAGTCCTTTCAGTAATATAATATAAGGGTGGGTTTATTTTGATTCTTAGAATCATTTGCCATCCCTTGTCCTTTAGATTCGGTTATTGTTATTATTATTTAAATGCCGAGAAGTAGAATTTTGGTTGTTTTGTTTTTCACCTCACTGTGCTTAATCCTTTCTTAGCATTGTTGGTGTTGTTTTTCTTAATTTTTTTTTTCAAAATTAAAATAATAAATGTTTTCTAATTATTATACTACTTCATTATTGATTTAAATTTTTAAAGTGTGTTGACAGGGTTATGGAAGATGAAGATGATTCAATTTATTATTTCTGTTTTCTTTGTAAATTACATCATTATTTGTAAACACTCAAACACCATATCAATGAAATCAGTATTTCCTTTCTTTTTAAAGAGGGGGCTTACCACCTCTCAAGCCTTCAAGATAGCTATGCCCATGGCTATCTATGAAGAATGCCTTGTGATTATTGTTACTTGAGGATTCTTGTTTTCAATTATGCCTTTATTCGTTTGTTAAAACAAACTTATACTTTGTCTTGTGGAATGTAATAATAATTTAAAATACTGATAATTTGTTCCAATAAATTCAATATTTTGTGGCAATAATTTGGATTTTTTTTAATTTAATGGTTGTAAGGTTATAATTAATGCTAATGAAATTTTATGTGATAAAGTTGTTAGAATTTATGATTTGTTACATTTTTTAATTATATAAAATCATTTTTTCTTGAATAATTTTAAAACTATAAAAACTATGATGATATCGCACAACCATGATTTTTTATTTCATAAGCATGGTCATTCCAAATAAATTTTAAAAATTTAAAAGTTTTTATAATTTCTTTTAAATACTATATCAATAAAACAAATAATTATAACATCAAAAATCACTATGATGGATTTTTTTGTGAGCACAATCTTTGAATATACATTTTAAAAATATATTAGAAATCTATAGAAATGGAATATTATAAATAATATGCAATTTGAAGTTAATCTATAATTAGTTACACCTATAATTAAATATTTTTATCTTTATTTTTATTTCTTTGTTGTGTGTTTTTGTTTTTTTGTATTCGTGTTTGTGAGTGTACAATGATTTCACAAGTAGATAATATTCACCTGTAAAATTATTGGAGTGTTGTATAATAACTGGTTTACAATAAATTGATGCTCAATTGAATAAAATTTGATTTGTTTTACCAACATTATTTGTTTAATAATTGCCTTTAAATCTATTTTTAAAGCATTTCTTAATTGATATT
>APFE030188766.1:0-13328 GCA_000404065.3 Pinus taeda
GGGGGTCTCATACACCAATTTGGTGTCTGGCTTGGCTGTGACCTTAAAAATGGATATTATTATTATTATTATTACAAAAAGTCTGCTCGTGCAGACACCGGGCTGCCAAATTGCATTGCAAGACCCCACAAAATTACCAAAAGAGTCCACCATACGACCCCGAGCACACCACGCAGGGTGGCAGAGCAAAAAGGGGTTTGACTCAGACCATTTAACTAAACAAACACCTAACTGAAGCAGCAGATAGAGATCACTATCGACATACCAACTAAACCAGGTAGGGAGCACCAATGACCACCCAAATTACAAAAAACCAACCAAGGCAGAAGTCAAGCCAATTACTTCTTGAGCACAGTATGTTTCTTGGAAGCTTCCGGAGCTGATTCAGTCATCGAATTGCCTGCCTGCACAGGCGTGGGATGATTGCTCTGAAAGTTTCCCACGTGATCGTCCCTTCTGTTCTCAGTGAGCCTAGCATCCTGCTCAATGGTTTGCCTTAGGAGCTTAATTAAAACCATGAGCTTCTTCGTGATGGTTTCAACCTCTTGTTCCAAGGCAATTATCTTGAAATCCAGGCTCTCTAGGATAGCCATGTGTTCCTTAGACATCGCCTCAATAATATGCTGGATTTGACTCAGTTGGTCCTCATAGCTTCCCTGCATATTTAAGGTTTTGGCTAACATACCTCATATTTTGTTGGCCAAATCCTGCCTTAAGAGCAAGGTACACTTCTCTTTTAATTCAGGGCATGCTACATCCTGCCAACAGCTATCCCACCTGCTAGTTGGGTGCTCAATTCCATAATTCGCCAGATGGTCCGCAACCATATTTGCTTTACGTCGCATAGCCTGAAAAATCAAGCCTTTCAGCTCCCCCAGATGTTCTGCTATGTTTTCATTCACCTTGGCAAGTCTCCAGTGTTTTGTTACCTTTCTTGCTTTTGTTCCCGCATATAACTTTCTTGCCGCTGTTATCGCCAGCTGAGAATCTCCCTCACCCACCACTGCACCAACTTGAATCTTTCTGAGAATTATGAGATCTTGCTCCATGGCAGTGAAGTCCATCTTGTTGTTTGTTCCTTCTCCTAAGGCTCTACTGTAGATATGTTGAATCTCGCCTTCACTGTTCCTAATGATGTCCCTGATACCTGCTAGACCTGGATTGCCTCTTGACGCTCCATCGAAGTTTAGCTTGAGAAACCCTATAGGAGGTCGTTTCCAGAAAGTTGACGTGGTGTTCGGCTCCTGTTGACAGTTCATTGTGACCATGCTTCTTCCATCGTCCAGTTTGAAAGCTTTTAAAATACGAAAGTCTCTAACCGAAACTTGGTTATCGTTTTCTGCTTTGCATCTGACCAGAATTAATTGTCTCACATTTTGGGTTATTGTTTCTAGCGAATGATTTATGTCCCTGTGTTCACTTAGAAAAATTATTCTATTCTGTTCCTTCCAAATTGTCCAGGTAATAAATCCTGGCAGTGTTCTCCATATACTGTTGATTCTCGAATTGTTGGAATAAATGCTTCGCCAATTCATAATGGAGTCCTGGATAGAGTCTCTGGTTCTGTCTGCCTGTTGCATTATGTTTTCCACCCAGTTCCATAGGTGACAAGCCCAAGCAGATGTGTTGAAGAGATGATTCATCGATTCTTCAGCCAAGTTGCACATAGGGCACCTAGATGGGCCGTGAAACCCTTTCTTACGGAGATTTTCCTAGGTGAGTGTTTTTCTACGCATTAGGAGCCAGAGGAAAGCTATAATATTAGGCCAAAATAAAGAATCCCAGACTTTGCTGCTCCATTGAACCTCCTCAATTTGCTCTGAGTTTTTGAGATTAGCTCTAGCTTCTTTGAGCGTGAAGTTGCCACTTCCTTTCTTGCCCCATCTTAGTTGGTCTTTATCCTTAGCTTTCCTGATTATCCTCTTGTTTAGAAGGTTAAGCAGGTCCCTGACATTGTCGTTCGCCTCAGTTGTGTTTTCTGTTTCATTAATCATCCATTCTCTCCATTCCTGGTCCCTGCTGTTGTGGTTCCAGCACTGATTTACTTTGGTTTTCCCCATCCCCTGACATTGTCTTTGTAGGTTTGCAAACTCGAGTCCTTCCAGCTTCAAGAATTGTTGTAAGGCATCCTTCTAGAATAAAGTTGTCTCCCCATTGCGAATTTCCCAGAAGCTCTGTTCCTGAACAATTCCTCGATTTCTTCTGGCAAGGTTCCAAATTGGAGAACCATCTGGACTTTCCTGCATTCTGATTAAATCTTGATTAGTGTACCTTGGAGCATACTTTTCCTTCCAATGTTTTTCCCATGGAAGATTGGGTTCCTTTAGTTATTTCCACCAAAGCTTGGCACCACAAGCTTTGTTGATCGTAGACGGGTCTAACAAATTAAAACCTCCCAAGTTCTTAGATTTTCACAACTTATCCCAAGCTACTAGTGCCCATTTTTTCTTCTCTGCATTGCCAGTCCATACGAAGGATCTTTGAATTACTCTCATCTGCTGTAAAACTCCTTTTGGAGTAGGGAGAATGGAGAGCAGGTAATGGGGAATGGCTTGCAAAACTTCTTTCCTGGAAAATTGAGAGCTCTGTGGGTCCAGTGTTGACATCTCTTCTCCATATTAGCTAGAATCTTCTCCCAATGCTTTTTTTGCCAGGGTTTATCTGTAAGTGGAGCACCTAGGTACTTTGAGGGGAGATTTCCCTTGCGGAAGCCTAAAATTCTAGACAGATTTGTTTGAACAACTAAATGCATATTGAAGAAAAATATGGTAGATTTAGAAAGATTAATTTCCATACCTGAGGCTTCACTGAACAGATTGAGAATCTTCTTAAAACCCAAGGCTTATTTAACAGTAGGCGCCCCATGCAACATTGTATCATCAACAAACTACTTGTGATTTGTCGTTGGAATTGACGGTAAAGGCTGTAATCCTTTGATCTTTCCTTCTTCTTTGGCTCTGCAAATGAGTCTTCTCAGACCTTCCATTAGGATGACAAAGAGGAAAGGAGATAGTGGATCTCCTTGTCTAATGCCTCAGGAGGGGGAGAAGGGATTGGCAGGGGAGTCATTGACAAGGATAGAAAACTTAGTGGATTTAATTAGTGCCAAGATCCATCTGATCCATTGATTATCAAAACCAAAAGCTTTCAAGATGGCTTCAAGGTAGTTCTAGTTGACCTTATCATAAGCCTTATATAAGTTCAATTGCATCATCATCCCTGTTGTTTTCCTGGTGTGAAGAGTATGAATCATCTCCTGGGCCAGTAATATATTGTCCATAATTTGTCTTCCCTCAACATACCCATATTTCTCTTCAGAGATTAGGCCAAGAAGAATGGGTTTCAATCTGTTGGCAATAATTTTAGAAATGATTTTATAAATTACATTACATAGAGCGATAGGCCTAAATTTTGCTAGGGTGTTGGCTTCTGCTTCTTTGGGAATCAGAGCGAGGAAGGTAGAATTTAGCGATTTGAGAATTGAGTTAGAGCGCCGAGAGTCTTCCACCACTTCCCAGACATCCATTTTAACAACTTCCCAGCATGCTTTATAAAATTTGATGGTGAAGCCATCAGGCCCAGGTGCCTTGTCAGTCAGCATGCTCTTAATAGCTTCTTCCACTTCCTCCAACGATATTTCCCTATAGGGCCAGGTTTTGCTCATTGATGATTGTTTTAGGAATGGACTTGGTAAGCTCATCAATTGCTTTTGTTCTTTTTACTTCAGGCTCCTGAGCTATATTATTGAAATGATTTGTGAGCAGGGTAGCCACTTCTTGATGATTCTGAAAAGTATCTCCTCTTTTATTGTTGAGACTGAGGATTTTGTTGGCCCCTCTATAATCCAGAGCAAACCTATGAAAGAACTTAGTGTTCTGTTCCCCTTCCTTGAGCCATTGTATCTGGGACTTTTGTTTCCATAGTGAATCTTCCTGTTGACAGCGGAGTTGCCATTGTTGCATTAGGATCTTTTCTTGGTCTGCTGAGACTTGGCCAGTGTCCCCATTTGTCCAACCTTTGTGAATTTGTTCTAATTTCTCCTCAATTATGGCTTTCTCCTTGAATATGTTCCCAAAAACTGTAACATTCCACTTCTTGATTCTGTTTTTGATGTATCTTAATCTACTTTGTAGTTTGCATATTTTGGTTCCTCTTATGTCCGTCGGTTCCTGCCACCACTTCTCCACAAGTTGAATAAAATTTAGGTGATTAAGCCAAAATTTCTCGAATCTAAATGGCTTGTTTCTAGCAGTCCCCTGGATAGCAACCATAAGAGAGATGGGCCAATGATCTGACCCCCCAGTTGGAAGAATATCAGATTCCACTATTAATCCCTCCAACAGTATGCTTTCAAAAACAAGAAACCTGTCAAGCTGAGAGGCTATCTGTTTCTCACCTCCTCTCCTATTATTCCAGGTGAAGGCTCCACTTTTTTGTAGGATGTCCACTAGTTTGGTGGAACCAATGAAATTAGTGAAAACTTCTGAGTCCTTGTAGAGTTTCCTAATCCTTCCTTTCTTTTCCAAAAGTGAAGTTATCATATTGAAATCTCCACCCATGATTGTCTTCGTACTAGGATATCTGAGCTTTAAATTTGTAAGAGAACGTAGGAATATGAATTTTTCTTCTAGTTTTTGAGGTCCATAAACGTTGGTGCATAGAAATGTCTCAGAATTTCCAATCAGTTGAATTTCTATTGCTATAAAGGATCTGGTCGCTTCTGCTAAGAGAATTTTGATCACCCGGGTATCCCATAGGGTAACTAGACCTCCCTCCCAGCCATGACTGGCTGTTTCCATATATTTTATATGTTTACCTAGCCTTTTGCTGATAGTCTCCATTTTGTTGCTTGTACATTTGGTATCTTGCACAAACATGATATCCGGTTTCTCTTTTTGGATCTTCCTTTTCAGGAGCCTTTGTTTCGGTTGGCTATTGAGCCCTCTAGCATTCCACGAAATGATCTTCATTTAAAACTAAAAAGATTATTGGTAAGGAGGGAAAGCTTCTAGAGCTTTCATCTTACCAGAGTTTATCATTAATATTCCCAAGTCCTGCAGTGTCTCGCTGTTTGTTCTGCGACCTCTCCTTTTCCTTTGTTTCGAGCTGGTTGATGAATAGAGTGGGATTTTTGTGTGGATTCCCAGTCCTTTCGCTATGCCCAATTTCTTATTCTGCCTATCTAGCTCTGCCTTCTACCTTGCAATAAATATTTTATTGATTTTTCTGATCTCCTCTTCCAGGACGTTTTCTATTCCTTGCATTTTCCAGTTTTCTGCCATTACTGGTAGGTTAACACCTTCCTGTTCCAAAACCTCATTCAATTCCATTTCCTCACTTCCAACATCACTAATCATCATTTCTGCATCTTCATCTGGCCCTTATGTTATTCCTTGCATATGAACTTTTGCACTGTTAAGATGGTTCTCCACTCTTTTGGTTGTATGATTTGTTGTTTCTTTATTTCCTTCATCAGTATTTGGTTCCTTATTTTGCTCTTTTGATTCTGTTTCCATATCTAATATTTCAAAGGCATTATTGGTGTTGCCTTGTGTTGTTCCTGTTCTGTTTGGTCTTTTTCTGTTTGCTCTCTATCTTGCTTTGGGTTTTATGAAGGTATCCCTGTTCTTTCCTCTTTCTTGTTTAATGGACATTCTCTTATTAAATGTCCATGTTCATGACATTTTCTACAGCGAAAAGGGATTTGCTCATAGTCAATAGCTTGAAAATAGTCCTCATCCCTGTATTCCACCACAGTCCCTCATGTAAAGCTCCTCAGACATCCAGCTCCACACATATTCTAGCACAGGAAGTGTACCTTCTCTGCAGCGTGGCTTTCAAAGCTTTTATGAAAGTTCCTAGCTGATCTCCTATCTGCTTTAGAGTTGCATAGCCCCAATAGTCTATTGGAAGGGAGAAAAGGCGTATCCAGACTGGAACCTGAGTAAAGGTTTCTCTTTCTGGCACAAAGTTGGGTTTCCAAGGTCTCATATAGAGACCCACCGAAGCAAAGAAGAAAGGTCCCCCATCAAATATTCTATCCTTATCTTCTAGATTCGAAAAAATAGCAGTAAAAAAACCTTTAGCTCCTAGGTGTAATCTAACATCACCTTTGGGTTTCCATTTCTGTTTGATCCATTGACATAGTGCTCTTTCTGTTGGCCAAAGTCCCATGAATTTGCAAATCACTGCGTGTTCAGCCATATGTTCTCTGTAGGCTTGAATTTCTGGATCTGTAATCACCACCCTCAGGGCCTCTGTTTTTTTGGGTTTGCATGTTCCCCAAAATGTTTTATCATTGCTGGTGTTTGGTTCATTCCTTTCCTCCTCTCCTTCTTTTGTCTGGTTTTCCTTCTCTCCCTTCTTCTCCTTCTCTATTTGTTTAGTATCATGGACAGTATGATCCTGCCCTGCTTTTCCTTCCTTCCTGTTGTTCGCCTTTTCGGTGCTCTCTTTTCCTTTCATTTTTGAGTTGCTGGTTTCCTCCTTATTCTCCTTTTGTTTCCTCTCCTTTCTTGTGCCATCTTCTTTCTATTTCTTTCCATACCCTATTATCTTCACACCTTCCTGCACTGCTTGTTTCTGCATGACTATTTGTCTGAAAGTTGGGGTCCCTATGGACCCCTTGTTTATCATCTATCGGGTCAATCCCTGTCCCCTCCTATGAAGTTCGGCTATTCTAATCCTGTGCGCCTCCAGTTTCACCCCCGGTTCAGTAAGCTCTAAAAACTGAAACCCTAAGCTTCGAAACAGCTCCCTGCCTCATTCCATTCGCTCTATTATTTACATCAACATTGTTAATGAATAGTATTAACATTAATATTGATAAATGTATTAATAATATTTATTTATATATATATATAAAATCATTATAAAAAACTTAATTTAAAAATTGTATATTAATAATATTAATAGTAGTATAAATGATAATACATTAAGATTGTTAATATAGATAGTATTAAGATTATATTAATATAATATTAATAATATCAACATTCTAATCAAACATGGTACGAAAACTCAATCATGTTGAAACATGGTAAAATCATTCATTATCAATATTAGACAATCATAATCAATCATAGAAAACTATAATCAATCAAGGTCAAATTAGTCAAACCATGTTCACCCTTGGTGAACTTAGCCAAGTCATTTTCACCCATGGTTAAATCATTCTCACGAGTAGTTAATGTTTAAAAATGTTTAATAATATTAATATTAATATGGTTTAAAACACATTGGTTTACTAATGTGGTTGCTTTTGTCAACAATCTTCAACTTTAGTCAAACATAACTATGTATTATTATTATTGATTAATGTTAATAGTCAAACATAATCAAACACACTAGTAAAATGTAGTTAAACAAAGCCAATTTTTATAGTCAATGTTTAAATATTAAACCATAATCATATTTCCAATATTTTTACCATATTTAACAATAGTCAACTTTGTTCACTCATAGTTATCCAACCAATGTAACTCAACCATATTCAATTATAGTCAACCATGTTTCACATGGTCACTCAAAATCAAGATTTAAAAATGTTTAATAATAATAATAATGATATTAATAAAGTTGAATAATAATAATAATAATATGAGAGAGCAATGGTACAAAAATCTAGCCAACATTAGAATGTGACAAACATTATTGCAATGTTACATTACATTGCAATTTATCCAAGGTGGCATGTGACAAATATTGTTGCAATGTTGCATTACATTGAAATTTATCCAACATCGCAATGCAACATTAAAAAATTAGTCAATCATATTTACTAATGTTGTTGACTATGTTTCCCAATCAACACTCTTCAACTTTGATCGATCAAAATCAAGATTTAATAATAATAATAATAATAATAATATGAGAGTGGAATGGTACAAAAATCTAGCCAACATTAGAATGTGACAAACATTATTGCAATGTTACATTACATTACAATTTATCCAATGTCGTGTGTTACAAATATTGCTGCAATGTTGCATTACATTGAAATTTATCCAGCATCACAATGCGACATGACAAAATTAGTCAATCATATTTACTAATGTTGTTGACTATGTTTGACAATCAACACTCTTCAAATTTGGTAAAACATAATCGCCTTTCAATATTATTGCTTGATAGTAATACTCAAACATATTCAATCACATTTGTTAAACATAGACAAACAAAGTCAACCATTAGTGAAATATACTTCACCATAATGATCAATCAATGTCTTTATGGTCAACCATGATCAAATATGGTCAACCATGAGCAACTATGGTCAACCATGGTCAGCTAAGGTCATCTAAGATCAACATGGTTAGAATAGTCATACAAGGCTGACGATGGTTGACCATGATTAACTATGGTCAACCCATTGTCAACCATGGTAAACCATTGTCAACCAAGATCAACCATGATCAACCAAGGTCAATTAAGATCAACATGGTTAGAATGGTCGAACATGGTTAACCAAGATCAACTCTTGTTAACCATGGTCAACCATGATCAACCATAATGGTCAATCAAAATCTCTATGGATAGAATGGTTGAACATGGTTAACCAAGATCAACTGAAGTCAACCATAGTCAAGAAAGGTCAACTAAGATCGACATGGTTACAATGGTCAAACATGGTAAACCAAGGTCAACCATGGTGAACCATGGTCAACCATAATGGTTGATCAAGACCTCTATGGTTAAAATGGTCAAACATGGTGAACCAAGATCAACCATGGTTGACTATGGTTAACCATGGTCAACCATGGTTGAACATGCTCAACCATTGTCCACCATGATCAACCGTGATCAATCATAATTGTCAATCAAGATCTATATGGTTAGAATGGTTGTACATAGTTAACAGAGGTCTTTATGGTTGATTATGGTTAACCATAATGGTATGGTCAACCATGATTAACCATGGTCCACCATGATCAACCATGGTCAACCATTGTCAATGTGAATATGCTAGCATCAACCATTGTCAACCATTATCAATTATGGTTGAAAATGGTCAACCATGGTTCAATATGGACAACCATGATCAACCATGATCAACCATGGTTTAATATTTTCAACCATGATCAACTGTGGTCAACCATTATCAACCGTGGTAATATTTGGTTAACCATAGTCAATCTAGAACATTCCATGCTCTACTAGCTCCTAATGGCCAACCATGGTTAGAATGGTCAAACATGTTTAACCAAGGTCTCTATGGTTGAATATAGTCAACCATAATGGTTAATCAAGTTCTCTATGGTTGATATATTGTTAATAATGGTAAACCCTCTTCAACCATGGTCAAACCCATGAACCATCTCAACCATTAATGTAACCATTTTTCTAACATTAGCACAATCTCAACCATTAATGTAACCATTTTTCTAACATTAGCATTAACATTGATTTAAGCTTTACGAGAGCCAAACTCATCAAACCTCATCAACCATGATAAATGAATCTAACACATGCATGCCATCTATAAGTAGCACAATCATATTTACTAATGTGGTTGATATATGTTGATCATCTACTGTTTCCACCTTTCATAAGCCAATCAATGCATGAAAATGACACTTATAGGCATATATGGACCGACCACATTAGTAAAAGTAGTTGTGCTAGTTTAGTTTTTTATTACATTGTTGAGTGGATTTTGGATACACTAGGTAGTCAAGGGGAATTTTTCATTTAGATAGGTCAATGGGTAAATAAGATCTACCTCTACGCTAGATCAAATGAATCAAGGAAAATAACTGAAGAAATTGTAACCAGGTCACCAAGGGGAATTGCACTTGGTAGTGAATCCATGTGCGGGACCAGAGCAACGATTGAAACGACTACAGGTGCTTGCTTGGATGCCTTTGTTTCATGGGTATCTGGTTAAAGATTAGTTGTCATTAGGGTGTCATAATGTAGCCACTGCTCTCAACCAGGCTTTAAAATTGACGTTAGTATGCACGTTTTCACTCGTTTTAACCGTCAAATACAATTTATCTCAAAATAAACCTTCATTTTACACTGGTTAATAATTTTAAAAAGTGTCATAATAGCGAGCATATAAAAAAATTACAAGTTTCAAATATATATATATGGATATATATGTCGAATTTATTTTTTACATGCGAAGAATCTTTGTGTTGGACAAGGAGTTATTCACCATTCATCCTACCTTACCTTTGGTTAACAACTCTTTGCCCCACCAGAATAACTATATCCATCGCATACACACTTGCTTTCGTAATCACTTAATGGAGAGGTTTGTCTAAGTAAATCTTGTCTTAATTATAAAATTTGCATGGCAATGTTATCCTACACGAAATCTGCATACAAATTTTCTTGGCATAGGGCATTATCCAGAGTCTGCCACCGAGAGCAAAAGTTGGTCGTAAGTCAATACATATTAATGAGATTTTATGATCCCTCGTAGATTGAACAACTCTGACTCTCGAGCTCTACCGAAACTACCCAGGAAGTTCTGATACTCTACATATTAAAGGAGAGGGATTTGTTGGATACCATAATCAAAATGACCCTCAGCATGTTGTTGTGTCGTTTAATGACCTCTTTCCTGCATTTAAGCCTTGGATATGAATAATAGTCATTGAGTCACTGGTAGTAGCGACAAAGAGTGCAAGGTTGGTCATTATATATTGGGACATATGTTGACTTTCTGGGTCCAGAAGGCTTAGACAATGAACACTCCTCTCCAAAGCATACTAAGGTTTCTATCTTTCCTTTCCATTGAAAATTTTTATTCGTTTTTGAAATTATTAATAATCTATTTCCCAAAGTAGCGTTACTTCTTATATGATTAGCCAACTCTTCCTAATAATTCTTAAGGCACTTCCTAACAATTTGTTGTAGAAATGCTTTCGTAGGGCTTCCATAAGCTGAATGCAACAATGTTTCTTTATAGAACAATTTTGTTTTTAACTATGAAACTTGGCTACGAGGAAATGTTTAATTATTTAGAATAAAAATCATCAAGATCCAAAACAATATCCAAACAAAACATCTTCACCTAAAATTTATCCTTTTGGATTAGCCCCTCCCACAACTTTCTAAAGTCACTCGAGAAATGCTATCAGAAAAATATAGCAAGAGCTAGTAACTGAATGCCCTGTCAAAATGCTAAAATTGTAAGAAACCCCTACACAATGTTTATATTAGAATCTATGAAGTGCAATCATTATCAAAATCTGATCTAGACCTGAAAATGCTAGCCTCTAGTGTAACACTGAGAATTGCTTTTAGTCTTCTTTGATGATGGATGCTCCTCTTGGAAGCTCTAGGACCGAGAATCTATTCAAGGTAATTGTAATGGTCTAGAAATTTACTAATATTTATGGATATATATGTAACAACCAACCCCAATATGCTATCAAAACCTTAACTGACATTAAGTGTCACTAAAAATCATATAAAAGTTTAGAAATCTGCCATTTTAAAAACATGTGATTAACCAACCACACAAAAAAAAATTACGAATTTGGAAATTTACTAATTTCTACCATTTTGGATGTAAGGGAAAACCTTTCACCTTTTTATGCTTTGAACTTTCATTGAAGTTGTAAATATTTTTTAAAACAAGAGCTTCCAGCGACAAATGTGCCTACTTTTATTTTGAATTGAGGCAATGTGCTTGTCGTTTATGTATTATAGTTGACTATAAAATGAAATGAAAATCGCATATTTATACTCTTTGGACATTTTTGAACTTTCATTGAAATTGTAAATATTTTTTAAAACAAGAATCTCCAATGACAACTGTCCCTGCTTTTATTTTGAATTGAGGCCACGTGCTTCAAGTTTATGTATCCTACTTGACTATAAAATGAAAATGAAAATCACATATATTTACACTCTTTGGACATTTGTGTAGCTTATGGAGAAGGTATATAGAAGATATAAACAAAAGATTAATATTTCAAAATAGAAATGAAGCATTTCTTTTATGTTTGTAAAAAGTAAATTGCACTGATAAGTTGTCAAGTAACACTAATTTTTGAACTCTTTCCTGTTCATTGCACTGAGTTACCATTGCTGGCCAGTCTACGTCATGTCACCTTGGAGCCTCATCGGTTCAAAATCAATATGTTTGTTATGTCTGTTTGACTTGCTTCCTTTTCCACATTTAAAAAAGCCAAAACTCAGAAAAGTTAATTTGGGCACTTACATATATGCTCCTGCTGGTAAGTGTTTGCATTTTGAGAATACTATTTTAAAATTATTACTCATTTTAAAAAAGTACAAAACTCAGAATCTTAAAGCCAAAAAACCAAAAAAGCTTTTGCAGTGTCTGCAGTTTGAGAATACTATTTTAAAATATGAGTTTAATTAACTAATCATAATTCACTAGATAATTTTTTTTTTTAATTAAAAATCATATGTAGATGGATAGGTGAGTATTTTTTCGGTGGCTATGTGTTGTTTCTGTGCCTGAACTCAGCTTTTGGTCAAAGAGTCTTACTAACAGTTTTAATCGTGAGTGTATTCAATTTAAATTCGATTTTAATTCCGGATGCTACAAAGAATTAGCCAGAGACAAATGTGTAGTTCAACATCTCGTTCACTTTCATACTTTGTGGCAGTTTTCGCATTTCCGATATTTAAATTAATTTTTGACCTAACACGTCTGGATTGCAGTTGACGCTGGAGCTGCAATGTAATGACTAGATTTATCATTGGAAATCCATTTGGAAAATTAGCAGGTAAATTGTTTATGGAATTAATATTGATGTCGAAGATTTGGATTTTAAAATCCAAGGTCGGTCAACGAAGGGAACGTGAACGATCTCATAGTCTACTCCTGCCATAGCCAAAGCTTCAGGTGAAGCAATATCATCCCTGTTATCTAGTTGCAGACAATCTAACATCAATTTTCTAAATATACTCATTTCGAATTTGATCTGATTGCTGCTATTTCTCTTTGCAGCAGCCACCCATTATGGGAATATATTCATTTTTCAGCTCCTTTCATGGCCTCTATATCCATTTTTCAGCTTCACGGCCTTTCCTTCTTAACGCGCCCTGAAATTATTTTCTTCCAAGTTTCCTTAGTAGTGGGGTTTCCTACGTGGAGGTATTGGAAGTTTCCGGGCAATCAGCTATTCATTACGCGCGAGTGCTTTCGTCATACACTCGTATGCGACAGCTGTAGTTTGTGAGTTGTGTTACAACACGTTTCCAAATCAATGTGATGTCAATTTTATATCAACATTGAAGTTTATTTTATTTTGTAGAGCAATGTATCATTACTATTTTATCATTAGTTTTGATGATTATGATTGCATTTTTTTCTAAATGGAATATCTAATTATTATAAA
>APFE030188781.1:1376-67632 GCA_000404065.3 Pinus taeda
TTTTTATGGTCCATTTTTCTATAGCTAAACGCACTTAAAATGTTTATTTACAAGTTGGCTATATGAAAGTGGTAGCTACTCAGCATTTAAATTTTATGGTAATTTAAAGCATTTAATTTTTCTTGAAGTTAAATTGCTGGATCATTTAAATGGGTTGTGCATTTGTTGAAAATCTTACATCGCTTGGGTTATTTGATGATAAATGATTGTTCTACATGGTTTATATTTTTGCAATATTCAATAAATAATCATTTAATCATTAGCTCCTTAAGGCACTGGTCTATTAACTTAATAAAATCAATTAAGTGCTTGTTTCCCCTCATGTCTTCCCACCCAACTGGTCCACAGTTGGTCATCCATTGTCCCATAGGGTCTACCCCCCTTAGTCGTGGGAGACAGGCTTAAAAGGAGAGATCGGGGATCAGGGTGACAGCCCCCGGTCTAAGCGTTATTGTGACAATCTGTGCGACAACAAGGCCAAAAGACCTTAAACAACATAATTTTTCAAAAAACGCCCATTGACTGGGCCATCAAAAACTGTCCCCCCTTCCACACCTTGCAACATGAAAGTATTGTTCCCTTGGATCTGAGTGATGACAAAAGGTCCAGTCCATAGAGCATCAAACTTCCCATGGTTGCCTTTCTTCTCCTTTAGTGCATCCCACTTAAGAACCAAGTCTCCAACGTGAAAATTGTCTACTTTTGCCTTTCTATCAAAGGCTTCCTTGATTCTCTTTTGGTTTTCTGCAGACTTCTCAACCAACTGTTCTCTGATTTGATGTACTTCTGCTAAATCAGTGATCCTTTTTGCCATGTCCTCTACATCATCCTGCTCTTCTTGCAAGAACTTTGCCATAGGGAGGGTTAATTGAATTGGGAAAATAGCCTCAGTCCCATATACCCGCTTGAATGGAGAATTCCCTATGGATTTC
The DNA here is from genome assembly GCA_000404065.3 of Pinus taeda. NCBI lineage: Eukaryota > Viridiplantae > Streptophyta > Pinopsida > Pinales > Pinaceae > Pinus > Pinus taeda. Next base: position 2,309 of record APFE030188781.1, read on the forward strand.
TTGGTGGTCACTCTGTCAGCCCATAGTGCATACTTGAGCTTAGAATCCCAATTCTTTTTGTTGTCTTCCAACAACTTTTTAATTATCCTTATCAGGCTCTTGTTGGAAGATTCTGCTAAACCATTACCTTGAGGGTAGTATGAGGTGGAATGAACTAGCTTAATGCCCATTGAGTCACACATGTCCACCGACTCTTTTGCCCTGAAGGTCGCTACATTGTCTGTAACCAGTTTATGTGGACAGCCAAACCTAGTGAAGATATTCTCTGTTAAGAACTTCATGACCACATGGTGATCAGCCTTTCTGGTAGGGATGGCCTTAATCCATTTAGTGAAGTAATCAATGGCCACTAAGATCCATCTATGCTAGCCACTGGAATGTGGATTGATTTCTCCAATGAAATCTAAGCCCCACTGCTGAAAAGGGCCACTAGCATGTATGGGTTTTAAGGGCAGGGACTTCAATTGCTGCTTCCCTTCAAATCTTTGGCACCTGTCACAAGATTTAACAAATGAAAAGAAATTAGCAAACAAGGTGGGCCAATAATATCCAACCCCAAGGACCTTGTGGGCTGTAGTTTTCCAATAGTGATGTCCTCCACATATGTTGGAATGAAACTGCTGCATAACTTCCATGGATTGTTCTTTGTCTAGACACCTTAAAAGAATCCCAGAGGGGTCCCTCTAGTAGAGAAGGTTTTCATGAATGCAATATTTGGCTGCCCTGAGTTTGGCAGTCCTGGCGTGGCTTGAACTTAGGCCTGGAGGCACTTCTAGCTTTAGCAAGAATTGAGCTATGGTAGAGTACCATTCACAAGAAGCTAGGTTTTCTGCCAATGACTAGTTTTGCTTTGGTTCAACTGTTTCCTCTTTTGTCTGACCATATTCTGAAATTTTTCTTAGGAGATTTATGTCCATCATTCTACAATTTTGTTTAGCCGTTAGTCTAGCAAGGCCTTGACCTTTGACTATCTTGGTGGGCTTCATCTCTTTGTTGAATTCAATCAGTTTTGCAATCCATTTAGCCCTTATTCCATCAACATCTAGCTGTGTTAGGACATCTTTAACTGGAGCAGAGGGCACATATGCAATTACCTTGGAATGCAGAATGTAAATTCTGAAAGCTTTCAAAGATTTGATAAGGGTATATGCCTGTTTTTCAACAATATCATACCTCAGCTCAGCATCCCTTAAGGTTTTGCTGAAAAATGCCACTGGATGCTCTGAACCTTCCTCATTGGCTTGCATCAAAAAAGCTGCAAGTGTCATTAGAGGCAAATGAAGATATATGGAACTGATTGCTGTAATCTAGACTGACCAAAGTAGGAGCTTCCATAATGGCCCTTTTGATGGATTCAAAAGATTTTCTTGCCGCATCGGTCCATTTGATTTCTGATCCCTTTTTCAACATGGAGGTAATATGTATTACAAGTTCTGCAAAATTAGGAATAAACCTCCTTACAAAATTTATCTTGCCCAGAAAGGACTAGATATCCTTCTTTGATCTCGGGACAGACAAGGTTTGTATTGCTCTTACTCTTTCTGGGTCAATTTTGACACCTGCAATAGAAACAATGTGTCCTAACAGCTTGCCCTCTTCTAAAGCAAACTGTGACTTTTTAGGATTGACTGAAATCCCCAACCTTCTGCACTTCAGGAACACTTTCTTCAAATGCTGCAAATGGTCTTGATGGCTGCTGAAGTACACTATTATATCATCAAGATAGACAAGGACAAACTTATCCTTCTCTCCCACAAATGCTATATCCATATCTCTCTAAAAGTTGGCTCCAACATTCATCAATCCAACAGACATCTTGGAATACATAAAAGTGTCCTAATGAGTGGTGAATGCAGTCTTCTCTTGGTCATCTGGATGTATAGCAACCTGGTTGTACCCTAAAAATCATCTAGGAAAGACATCACTTTGGCCCTGAGACCTTCTGCAGCAAATGCTCCATATTGGGTAAAGGATAATTGTCTTTCTTAGAGCATTTGTTTAAGTTCCTGAAATCAACGCAGAGCCTGATTTCTCCACTTTTATTCCTTAATACTACCAAATTGGCTACCCATTTTGAATATCTGAGAGGGACTATGATTTTGGCAGCCAGTAATTTCTTGATTTCTTTTTCAATCAAAGGGAAGATTAAGGGATTTATTGGTCTTAGCATCTGCTTGAAAGGGATGGTGTCTTTCTCTAAGGGAATTTTATGCTGGATGATCTTTTTGTCATAAGTTTTCAGGTCACTATATGCCTGGGAAAAAACATCAGCAAATTGCTTCATTAAATTGCAGTACTCAGAACATTAGGCAATAGATAGATGGGTGGACATATTTACATATCTTGGATGATTTGAGCTCCCTAAATTATGCCTATGGACTGCAGATTGGTCTTCTTTTTGGGCAGCCTTATAAGGTACATCATTCTGGTCAAACAACTTTTCTAAAGGAACTAGGCCTTTAGGTATATGATTGTTGGGTAGTTGGACAATGTTATTTTTGCCAATTTTGTTTCTAAGTTGGGACAGGGTCTTTCTTCCAAGGCTTCATTCTCTTGATCAATTTGCATTTTAGAGACTTCATCAATGACTTGTAGAAACCTATTCACTTCATCATCATCTTCAAAAACTTTCCAATGCTGGACATTATTAGGCAAGGATGGTCTTTATTTCATCTGAACTTCATAAACTAGTCAGGGAGGCATGGGAGGGATAAACATGCTAGTAGTCACAGCAAGGGAATCAACGAGCTGATTTTTGACTCTAGGGATGTATAAGATACAAAAATTATCAAAAGAATCTTTAAGTCTCCATACCTCATCTCTATATGCTTTTAGCCTTGGATATTTTGCTTGAAAAGTTTTGTTTACTTGCTGAATGATGAGATCAACATCTCCAAACACCTTTATATTTATGATTTCTTTGTCTTTAGCTGCATTAAGGCCCAATATCATAGCGTCATACTTTTCTATATTATTGTAACTTGGAAAGTCATCTTAAAAGACAGATGTGTGCTTTCTTGTTTTGGAGATATTAGCACCACCCCTACTCCTGCAGTCCCCCTTGAACATGCTCCATCAAAGAACATCTCCCAAACGTGGCTTCCTTGCTCTTCCTCAGCCTAGACTATTGGTTCCTTGAGTTGCAATGGGACCTTCTGGGATTCTTCAATTTGGAGAATACATGCTCCAAAGTCATTATCCACAACGTAGATGGGATGATTAGAAGGATTCCTCTCATCACTGATGATGTAGGCCAGTTGTGCCTCTCTATACAATCTCCTGCTTTCTCCTCCAAAGACTGGGACAGTGGCATAAGATAAGTCATTTTGTAATGTCCCACCTAGTTTCTTAATCCATCCTCTGGACAACAACATGCCAAACTTAGGGGGGGACATCTGCTACGACAATGTCCATCATCATGCTCTTCATGGGCAGCTGAGTTAGGGTAATGGCCAAGTCTTTGATTAACCCCAGGCATTTTACCTTTCTTGAATCAAATGAGAATAAATCATGATATGGTTTGGTGATATCAAGGCCTAACTCTTCCATGACAACTTTAGGCATCAGATTGTGGCTAGCCCCTGTGTCCAGCAAGCAGTTATGGAGGGTTTTGTCATGAATGTTCAAGGAGACATAGAATGATGGGGAGATATTATCAGAAGGTTCAGTCATTGGGCTTAACACAACTGCAGGCTTATCATCTTGCAAATTTACATAGTCATGAGAGGCTTGTGAGGCTTTTAGCTCAAGGGCATCAAAGATAGGTTTTCTAAAAACTTCACTCTTTACAAGTTCAATTAGAGGCACATATATTTTTAACTTCTGGACCTCTGATTCAAAGTTGAAAGGGGAAGGGGACTTGTCATGACCTCTTACCTTTTGAGCTGGTGCTTTGAGGGTGACTGGATTAGCTGCTGGTCTTTTCTGTCTGATATTCTGTTGCTTTATTAGGAAATCAGCTCTTTGGGAAGGATTCTCCTTGACATTGTTTGTTCTTGACCTCAGATTATATCTTTGTTGTTCATCAATTTGCAGAACAACTTCTCTGTCCCACTCTTGACTGGTCTAGTGCTGGAGCAATGATTCTTTGTAGGCAGCCAATGTCAAAAAGGTAGCACTGCCCTTATCTTCCATGCAATGGATTTCATCCTCTTCTTCAAAATGCTCCTCCTCCATGACTACATTTTGGAAAGGAGCCTTAACCTTTTGTTCTTCACCTACTTCTTTACCCCTTTGAATAATCTGCAAATGATCATTTGCTCTTTTGAATGGATTAGGATTTCTTGGAGCAAATGTGTTTGGAAGCCTTGCCTTCCCAGAGCTATGTTCAACCTTCAGCTTAGATATTTCAGCAGCCAATGACTCTATCATTTTGGTCATTTTGTCTAACTTAGGTTCTGAAGATGAAGCAGAGGAAGAAGAAGCCTCACCTCTCTGCCTCCTTCTATCAGCATGCCCCTTGAATTTTTCTGCAGCCATGATGTTAGATTCCACCTCTAAATTTGCATCTTGCATTTCAGCTAGAGTGGCACATCTTCTTTCTCTCAAAAGCAGGCAGAAATTGGAGTCAAAAGCATTGGCACAGGTGAGTTTGGCAGAGGTTGGCGTAGGCTTTACTTTAGCTGGTATCTTACTATACATATGATTGAATCTTTTATTGAAATTAGACAATGATTCCCCATTTTCCCTCTTGAGGTTCCCAAACTCAGTATGATAATATAGCAGGTCTTTTTTATCTCCTCAATGTTTCAGAAATACATCATCTAATGCTTCAATGTCTGTTATGGACCTAGGGGTCAATTCTCTGAACCACTTTCTAGCCTCACCATCAAGGCTCTGGACAAACACTCTCATCCACACATCATCTTCACTGATATCTAGGTTATCAGCATAACTATAAAAATACTCAAGGTGTTCTTCAACTGTTACTCCCTCTGTACCAGTGAACTTAGGCATGTATTTCGGATACTCTCTTGCAGGCATGACATTCAAAGGAACAGGCAAGACCAGGGGTCCATACCTAGTAGATATGATTCTTTCCATCTTTGTGGGTGCTTATTGGCCTTCCATGACTGGGATAGGTGGAAGGATATTGGCAGTTTGAACGATAGGGAGTAGTGAAATAGATGACATAGACAAAGGAATATGATGGACTGTATGGGAGGCTTTCTTTGGACTGAGACCGAGAGGGGAACTGGATGAACAAGGAGCTTTATGAATCTCTAAGGGTATGTCTTCACGAACAATGCTAGGCTCTATACCTTCAAACTGTACATTCTTAGCTATAATCTTCTCTTGTAGAGATAAATAAGATTTTTTAGGCTTACCCGATCATGATGCTCCTTTCTGTGATGTTTTCCTCTGCTTGACAATCTTCTTAGGGTCAGGCACTGGGTTAGCTGGTGATTTCTAAGGATTTCTCCGAGTATGCCTCACAAACTAAGCCAAAACTATAATGTGGAGTCGCCAGATAGATGATTACAACCAGAAATGTGTCTAGACTTTGTCTATCATCAAAGTTGGAACTGTGTCGTTCTCCCAGGGAAGCTAAGCTTCAATCTCCTCTCCCCGATAATGGTGCCAATTATGTTAGGATTCTAAGAAAATCTCCTAGGTTGTAGCTCGGAGATGCCTGGTAACATATAAATTCAACTTATTGTTACAAATGGATGAATGGAAGGGATGATGCTTGTCCAATCCAAATAACCACTTCTACTTTTCTTGACTCTAGACATGCATGAACACCCCCAGACTACAAGGCTTTAGGCCACCAACTACTCACAGTTTTAAGATTGGGTGAATATGGAGAAAATTGACCACACCAACAGATGCACAAGACCATGTGATGGCCGGCTACAACCAGTAAAGAAGTCTACAAATCTAATCTCTTAGTGCACAGATAGGATGACAGCTCTGTGGCACTAGATGAAGAGAAACGTCAATAACTTATTCAATGATATATGCAAGATTTTAACACAGAGGTAGCATGACAGCTACTCTAATACTAAACATCAAGAGTTCAGAAATACAACATATCAAGCACAACTTAGAAGAGAAAAGAAATGGAAAGTGAGCAATTAATAGCAAAATAAGCTTGTATTAGTTGAAAATGAAGACGAGACACTGCAAGTGTCAAAATAGTTATAGTCTCTAGAATTTGAACCTTACATCAAAACATCAAAACATCAACCATCAGCCTTGTTTACATCTTGTTTTTGGGTATATATAGAGTTTCATTACAAAAGCACTTGGTTGCTCTAAGTATGGAGGGGTCATAATTGACCACCAACTGCATTTAACTACCTGATGGAGTCTCTGAGTGTGTTTACTCGTCTTAGTGGATGAATTTATCTCCTCAGGTGCTCTGCTATCCTCTCAGGCAGCTGGAGTGCTTGTATCAATGAGGCCCCATAATTATTAAATGTAGTCATCTGTTTGTGCTCCGTCCTTTTCCTCCTCGGCCATATTGTCTATTGAATGCGGTTGTTGAGGAGCAATTGTGACTGGTACTGGTGAGTCGGTCGCCTTCGTCCTTTAGGTGCACGGAACGGTCAAGGGACGTGGACTGAGTGGCGAATGGATGGGTTGGATGAAGGAGGAAGATCAGTTGTCGGATCGAGAGGATGGATGGCGGGGATGGCTTAGTGGAGGGTATCGGGAGAGATGAGAGTGGAGTGATCGTGGGCCATTGGATCTCAGGCGAATAGATCCAACAGTGATCAGGTAGCGAAGGCGCACGGCGTTTATCGGGCGGGAATGGAGGTTTTAGCGGTAAGCGGTATTGATCACACTGCCTTAGGGCATAAGGTGGTAAAAGGACAAATGCGTGTGATCCCATTCAACTCATGACATGTGGCAGCGGAGGAGAGAGGAAAACCACTCTCCAACGTGCGTTATCATAATGTCACTTCGTGGGCGCAAGAGGTGCGAGGACCATTGGATCTCCTGCGGCGATGATCGGGCGGCGAGGATTTAAGCATGTGGGTATCTTGGTAGGATGCGACGAGAGCCGTTGGATCGGCATGCAACAATTGACAGTCAAAATTGAAAGAGGGGTTTATGAGTGCACGGGGTCATGTGGATAAGGTTTCACAAGGGTTTAGGATTTGCACTGAGGGCTTGAGGAAACAGGGGTTTAAGTCAAGTTTTAGGGGAAAAACAGAAGTAGCGGAGGTGAAAGATAGTAAGCGAGGTAAAGGAGTAGAAGGGAGATGACTATTGTGGGCTCTCTTTTGAGCATAATCAACATGACCAAGCTTATGTCTGGCCCTCAACAACCATAGTTATATAGTTGAGCTAACAGTCACTATTAGGTCTTTAGGGTTAGAATCATAAAAAATTGTCATGTCATTCATAAAATCGGGAAATGAATGAGTAGTGATAGGGTTTGCGCAAAAAGTTTTATTTCTAACTGTAAATCATTTCAAAGTGATGTAATAAATTAAGTTCTAAAAATTACATTTGAAAGTTTGAAGTTACATAGTTTTTCCAAAGTAAAATTAAAAATGTATGGTGGGCCACCCTACCATTATAAATTGAGTTCCACAAACTATAAAGACCATTGCATTCCACTTCTCTCTCTTATATTCAGTGCTAAAGAGCTCTCTTTCACCAAAAATATAGTTCCTCAGCATTTTCAAAGACAAAAAAAACTACAAAAAATTATCCAAGTAGCTTCACTGCGTTTTCTCTGCATTTGTTGTGCTTTCCAATATTTCGTTGCGTTTTATCAATCACTCGCTGCATTTTATTAGTTTCACTATGTTTTGTTAAACTTCACTGTGTTTTCTTGGTTCCGGCCCTAAAATCCTATTCTGAAAGGTTTTACAATAGTGAAAGTCTTCAACGTCCTCCTACAAGTAATTTTAATACCCTCCACCTCTCCATAAGTCTATTTCATTTCAGTTAATGGTGCAAAACCCTTAATCGCTCCCTTCGTTGTGTTTTCATTATTTTTCCTAATGGACTATGTTTTAATTTTCTACACCATACCCTTCACTCATTCCCCTCATTCCACTTCCTTGAGATCCCTAACACCCCTACCCACCTCCCTAAATTTTCCTACCCCTTTTCCCTTTCCCTAGACCCTCCATTCCATCCCATCATTCCAATCCCCTATTTTCCTAGTTAGGGTTTTCACTTGCTCACAGTCAAAATGGAGGGAGAGAAAAAATATTGTAACAAAGGAGGCCAAATCTTGAGATATGAACCATTAAACATTGAGGAGCTTATGTCTTCCCTATTGTCCAAGTAGTGCTTTGAGAATGCATATTGTTTAGGGTTTTGTGAATTGGTTCAAAGGGTCAAATACCATGATAAATTGACTAGTTTGTTTGCCACTCATTTGAGGAGGGATAAGGTCACAATTGCAAGTATTAATTTCACTATTTCTACTAAAATCATAGCAGCGGCCACAGGGATACCCAACAATGGAGAAAAATGGTTTAAGAATCAGGACTTAGACATGAAAAACTATCAACCTTTCATCAAAGGCCACTACAGACATACTATTAAGAAGGTTTTCCCTTTTGCATAGCTCCTTGATAAATTTGCTCCATTGATGAGGGTTATAATGAAATACTTTACATGTGAAGGAAGATTCTCAATATTGTACAAATACCATGTCATATTGCTCATGCATTTCATAGGGGTAAAGCCACTAGCTTACTACCTCTACAAAATTTTGGCTAAGATGGCAGACAAGGTGCATCATTGACTAAGTGACCATGGAAAGAGCCTTTTCCACCATGCCCTCATCAAGGTTATTGTATTGCATCAGCTGACTCAGAAGAATATCACTTGGGAAACTTTCATTCAGTCATATGTTCTATTGTCTTCTTCTAGTCAATCTGCAAGCCCTAGTACATCATCAGTACCACCTAAGCATGTGAAAGGTAGCTCATCTAGCAGACCTTTAGTTGAGAGGATACTGAGGCCTGAAGTAACTCAGACATATTAGAAAGGAAGGTGGCTTTTGTTTACTCCACATCTTGTGGAAGGGACCAATCTTACATCAGCAGCATCAGCAAAGCAGGATCATAGCATGAGGAAACATTTCATATTGACACTGACATGGTTGGTTTGAAGGCTAGTAACCAGCATGATAAAATGGAGTAGGTCCTCATTGAGAAATATGTTGAGATAGAAAGGCTCAAGGATAGTTTATCAAAGGCAAACTTCATGATTTCATTCCTAGAGCAGGAGAATTAACAGTTGAAGGTAAAGCAACTTATTTTGGAAAGGCATGAGGTTTATATTGGCAAAGAGAATATAAAGGGGAAGGTAGTGATGGATGCATAGGTTTCAGATGAACATCAAGAACAGGTAACAAGGAAAAGGCCAAGTACCAGAGGCCTCAAAAGAGCACTTCAACAGCAAAGAGAGTAGATGACTTCTGCTGACCTAATTGTAGAAGAGATCAATGAAGATAGAGATTTTTGGCTTGACAAGGTGAATTCACTTAGAGAGGCTTCTCAAAAGGGCTAACAAAGAAAATAGGTTGTAGAGACACATGGCTGCCCATTATTACACAAGGAACCAGATTGTTAGGGTTAAGCTCAAGGAGTTAAAGGAGAAACTCAATGAAACCCTAATCAAGATAAAAGGGAAGGTAGATTTAGATTTTCTTGTTGATGCCTCCCTCATAGCATAGCATAGCACTTTATGACCTCACATACCAATTTTGAAAAGTTTTGGAGAAATTTTGGTTTTTTGAGAATTTTTTCATATTTTAGCACAGTCATGGAGAAGAAAATGCAGCGTGCTCCACACTGTGCTTTGTAGGAGACATCCAAATAACCTCTTTATTACATTTATGGATTTGTCATGGTTCATACATAATTTTTTCCCTGAGGGGAAGATACTTTCAGCAACATTTGACTGGTGAAAAAGTCCAAAAAAATAAAAAACCCACCTTTTTGCCACCCTACTAAAGGCCACGCTGCTTTTTCCAAAGTACCTATGGGAGAATGAATTTTTGAGGGGCTAGGAGTGACCTTTTTGAGATCATGAAAACTCCATCTTGTAGAAGACATCCTCAGTTTTCCAATGAGCCATCAATATTAGAATTTGGACTTCAGCAAGGCCTTCAAAAACCAGTTTTGCCAAATTCATTGTGTTTTCTCCAGTTTTGTTGCATTTTTGCCTTTGGCAATTTTTCTACAATTTGGTCAGTTGGATTCAGATTTCTATGGTGTAATTGATTAATCCTAATGTAAATATGATGTAATAATGATTAATTAGTCTTTTTAAAGTTGATTTTATGTAAATTTAGCCTCATTTATGAGAGTGGTTGGAGTCAAAGTTAATTGTAGGAGTTGTTTTAACCTCCCTAGTCTTTAGGATTTTGGTTGGAAAACCTCATGGAGCAGTTCCTAGACTCATGGATTCGACCCTTAAGAGTAGGGAGATGTTGTTTTGGTCTTTATATATCATTTTCTCAGTCATAAAATAGGTTGGACATCCAAGGAGAGAACTATTGTATCTTGTACTTGGACATTTTCTGGAAATCAAAGGATACATTTTATAGCTATTATCTAGGAATTCATGTGTAGTAAGTTTGTGATGTTGTTTTTTCTCTGTTATACCTTTATTGAAAGATATTCATCTTCTCTTTCCATTCATCAGTTCTTTAGTGGTTTTCCTTAAAGTTTATAAACATAATTCTTTGCATAAAGCTCTGTTTTTATGGGAATATCATTATGTATTAATTTCCTTCATGTTTAATGAACTCATGTGCTCATGCTCATTAAGACCATTTTTCATCTTCCAAACACTACACTACATCGAAAAACCATAAATCCATCACATAATTATTGTTACCTTTCTCCTCCATATCTTTGTCGATGTAACCCTTTGATCCTTTGACCTAGCTACCTATTTTTTCTCCCTTATCTAGGATCAAAAACCTAGAACTTTCAAACCCTACCTGAGCCTAGCATATCTAGCCTAAAATCTAATCCTTTTCCAGTCAATTCATTGGTTGTGGTCAGAGAGAGAGCCTTCTCTAATTTGGTAGGGCCAGATACCAAACTGAAAGCTTGGTCTGTGGTTACCTTCGTCGATCTCCTCTCAGCCTGGGACATTATGGAGGATAACATTTTGGCAGCGTTTTCGGGGAAACAATTGATATATTATTCCTGGGATTAGTTTTAAGAGTGCATTGAAGACTGGTTCTATTTGTGAAAGATTCCAATATTCAAAGGAGGTTGATTTTAAAATTACATCAAGTTCAAGGTGTAAAATCTCTGGCTCCTAAAAACACACGAGGTCAAGTTCTGACTCAAATCCACCTCCAGTTGTTGATGATCCAAAGAAACTATTGAGAGAGCTAAAAACCCCTCTTCCTAAAAGTGGAACTCAAAAATTGGTAAGAACCACCTCTCTACCTTGTTGGCTTGTTGGGGCCTGACCCAGATTCAGAGTTAATTAGCCAGACAAATCCCTATACTACCAGCCCTTTCAGAAACAATCTGCGGAGTGCAGATATAGGTCTCACCCAAAGTAGTATGGGAGGGTGCTAGAACCAGGTTTCTACACCCTTGAGATGTCTGAGAGGTATGACTGGTCCTCAGTTTGTTCCTGTGCGCAGGTCGCTTCACGCACCTTCTATTCCTCACGGCCTGATACACTACCTTCATGTAGCCCTAACTAGGGGTTGTGCCGCGCTCTGCGCTATTAACTGAGATCTTGCTTATCTTCTAGTGTTAATTAATTACCTTCACCTACTTGAATGACTTAAGTTATAATAGTAATACCAAACATTCATACACAATCACGCAGTAAATAGATAGTATACTTGAAAATTACATCCAATCATCCATTAAACCAGGAAAATATACACAAAATTATAGAAAAAATTCTCTTTATTGATTCTCCCAATAGTCACAAACTCGAATTGCCCTGCGCACTCAACTATAGGGGCCCACGCACTCAGCTGCAGAGCCTTCTCCTACTCTACAACCCACAGACACACTTTACACTTCGACTCAATCACTTACACTTCTCATGCTTCCCTTCTCCTCGTTCTGTTATCTTTTACACTTAGAGCCTCACTCTATTTATACAATCCAGCTGACATTACATTACAAAAACTAGGGTTGACAACCCTATGACTCTATTATATGCTTTCGCACCCTATGCCTGCAATTTGAGGAGCTTTTACAAAAAAATCAGTCAAAACTTGGGCTTTAAGCCCCAAAACATGCCTTGGGGTGATTCCATGCCCAATAGGCCCCCAACACAAACATTGTGCCCCAACACAAACATCGTGACTCACCCTCGAGTCACTCTATCGGTGCAGAGATCTTTGTGTGGAGTCCCTCCAACTATTCTCGAACTGCGTCAAGGTCAGTAACGCACTGAGTTGCTGCTTGCTGGATCTGCTGCATACGTTGTTCCGAGACCTATGTGTCAGAAGTGATTCTCTGCATCAGTGCTTGCATCCCTTGCATGTGTGCAAGCTTGCCTTCAATTTTTACTATGATGGTGAAGGCCTCATTGATCCAAGGCTAAACATGCGCCTTTAGGACTACTTCCTTGTGTCGTGCCGCATCCACCTGTTCTTTCAGTGCTTTAGCCTATTGCATCCGTGCAAGCCTCTGAGTGAGGGCCACCATCTGCGAAGTTCCTTTGTTGCTGTCATACTACTATTTGAGTTATTGTGTCTCTGTCTCTAAGCGTCGGATGTTGGAGTCCTCCTATAGATTTGTGAGGACCTCAAAAGATTCTTCCAACATGTTGGTGCAATCTCGCACCGCACTGCCAATTTCATCCAATCCCACTGTGATAGTGCTAGCACGTTGTTCTCTGACTTTCGGAGGGTTGGACGGCTGCACCTTTAACTGTAGCTCGATGATCTGAAGGTTTAGCTCCAGCTGAACCTTTGCCATTTCCTCCCGTGCCTCACGCACCCCTGCTACTAACCTGTGGATGCGCGCCTCTATTGGTATGTCTACTATGATGGCCAGCTCTAGGACGCTTTGGCAAGATTTGTCTATTACCTATACCAGCTATTGATTATGTGACACCACTTCATCGCGCTGCAAGCTCAATTGTTCCATATTGATTTTCTGCTCACTGAGGACTTGTAGTGCGCAACTCTCCCGAGCTTGCAGCTTTGCAGTTATCCCATCATATAAAACGTATAAGGTATCTCAAAGGAGTGCAACCATATTGACACTGAGACCCTTCAGTGTGCTAACCATAGGCCTGTTGGCCTCATTTGTTGTCACTAGTTCCCCTTCCGGCAGCACTATGGTATTTGTCATTGTTATACAACAAAATGACCTCCTCATCAACTCAGAGGTGAAAGACATGATGACTGAGGCAAAGACCACAATTGCAGGCCTTGATTACACACTGAAAACCTGCTTTATAAAGCTTGTTACCAAGCCTAAGGGTGCATTAGTGACCCTACTAACTGAAGTTGTTAGACCAGGGGCAACGTTAGTGAAACTAAGGGAAGTTCAATGGGTCAAGCCAACGAATTGACTCACAAATATCTAGATATTCATCCCCAATTTTACTCAAGAAAAGAAAGGAAACATCCAAAATCAAGATATTTGGAGGATTTCTAATCTAAGAAAAGAAGGCAAAATTGGAAAGAACTAAAAAGCAGAGCAAGTTCATTGCTTTTTCCCTAGTGAACTCTATGAGGAACTTGGAAACCCTAACTCAATTGCTATATAAGCAAGGTGAGGGTTATTGTGAAAGGGGTCAGAACATTTGAAAGGATAGCCTACTAAGCTGTTGTGAAATGTCACATACTTGAAGAAGTGAGCTAGAAGAGAGAGAGAGAAGCGGAAGGGGCAAAGGAAGACTGATACAACGGATGGTTGTAATCACTCTTCCGTTATTAATACAGAACTACAATTGTGTTCCCTACTCCATAGTGTCAGTAACCTTGTTCATTAAGTTGTTCATTCAATACTTGTTTAGATGAGTACTTTATTTGTATGCAAATAGATGTTCATTATGCATTCATATATTAGTTTTCAGGATTGTATGTTGTGATTGTGTTTGCCTTTCCTTTGTGCAGGAATTGATTTGGAGCCAGCTTTGAGGGAGTTCTTCTTGGCTGCATTGCAATCTCCAAACAAATCTAGAAGGAGACTTGAGGTAATCCTCTTTCCATACTTTGTTAACTTATATTTGATAGATGAACATGTGTATAGCTTGGTAGCTTCTACAGATAATCTTACAGACTATCAAAGGTCCCGGGAAGGCCTTTGAGGGTAGTTTTCATTCTCCATACAACATGCATTTTACCCCATCACAGAATTGGCAACTCCACTAGGGAATATACATATAATTCCCAATTTACCCAGACTCTTCTCTATTCTCTCTTCCTTCTAAGAGCTCCCTATTCTTCAGCAATCCTCTTTCTAATCCACCAAATATCTTGCTGCATCCTACTAGTATACATTCATCTCAGAAACTGATCTTGGAAACCCTTGTTGTGAAAGATTTCCCACACTCACGCAGGTTACCAAGCTACATAGAGCTTTATAAAGCACCATGCCTATGTACAGGGAGTGTTAGTGACCCTACTAACTCTCTGTAACCATTGTTACAGAGCGTTAGTCTCTCTTTGTCTTGATTTCCAGTAGTGTCTGTGGACCAAAAGGGATGGAAAATATTCTCATGGGATGAAATAAGATTTGTAACAATATTATGTTAGCAAAATTGGTGTCCTAGAAATTTATTTTTAGGAAAAAGTTTTGGTTTTTCTCTCTTAAAAAACATTTTTTCTGAAAGAAAGACTTATAATTTGTATTCATCCTTATGTTTAAATAGTTGTGAGTTTCCTCTTTTTGGTTTTCAATAGTATTTAGGAAATATTGGAAAAGAATCTTTTGGTTATGCATGTGTTGAAAGACTATATATGCAAACACGAAACTATGAAAATGTGAAAAATATGAATATGTAGAATAAAGCTTGTTTGCATCAAATTGAACAAAAAATTTAGAGCATTGTTTTGCATGATTTATTAAGTAAAGAGTCTCACCATATTTCGTACGTCAACACCCCTACAGAAGACAAATAATCAAGTACACATAAAATTTACATTAAAATCAATCAGTTACTCTTTTGAGCAAACCAACATTAGCTAAGCTAGGATCTTGGGATAAGCATGTGAGTGAACTTCCCAAGGTCGAAAATCAAACTAGTGTTGTTAACGAGTGAAAAATTCCTTCTACACTCATATTACCGGGACCACTCCACTAACAATGGAGCGAAATATGTGACAACATCAGACTGTAATTGAAGGTAGCCTGCCTTCTCTTACAAATCTTTTGGGCATTCTGTGTATTGGGGGTCCCTTCAGGGATTTCGGAACTGAGTCAGGGACTCAGGTATCCTGCCCACACAGCGTGTTGCCTAAGACTATGTCCCCCCTAGTGATGTCTATGATTTTAGGTATCTCTAGTGACCAAACTTCTAGGTACTTACACAAGGTGACTGGGACAGGCTATCCTGGTACCTAACATAGACAGATCTACAGATAGTAGTAGCATATGCATCTGAGTCTCCTCCAATATGAATCACATTCAGATCCTGCTTTTTAACTTGGAAATACTTTTACAAGAAGAAATAGTGCATATCACATAAAAGCATTCTTTATCAAAACTCAGAATTCAGGTCTAGTTTTTATAAAAATAAATATATCGGAAGCACAGTAGTGCAACTTCTTAACCAAGTCTTAATGCAAAAATTTGAGGACCCTTTCTAAAAACATGAAAGGGTTTAGAAATACTACTTAAACTAATGAACTATGAAATAAATATGCTATGTGCCGATATAACCAAATCACAAAAATGTGAAATTTTTCTTGAAATAGGCATGCTACGGTCAGCAAAAAATGGTTCACCATATTGGCTGATCATCTTGTGATTGCAGCTGACAAATGGCGAGCATCGGCTGAAGTTCTGGTGGATGAATCATGCATGAGTGTAACTGAGCGGTGTATGTGGCATCATTAAGTTCAAGAATCATATGGCCAATTGCATCGGTGAGGCATTTCATTGTTGTTCGCTGATTATATGGTTTGACAAGGAAAAACCAAAAGGTTTCCCATGTTAAACTTTGAATACATGTGATCAATCTTTCCCTCTGCTCCAGCTCCTGTTTCCACATCTGTTCTAATGCTTTTACTGGTAGAAGTTTTCCTGGAGAACACTCTGTTATTAAATTTGATAATAAAGATTGTTATTAATTAATTCAACCACATTTCTTGTTGCTGATCTGCATCTTGTTGTTGCTCTTTTAGCCTTCATTAGTTGAGATTGCCATTCAGTGAATAGAATTTCTTTATGTGATTCCTAGACTTGTGGTAGATTAGCAGCTTTTCCCTCTTTAGTTTCTTTCCAAGAGAGAAATTTTGTTAATCTTTCATCTGCTTTTTCCAAGTCCAACCTCGCATCTACTGATTTGTCAACCATGGATAATGAAATTTCACACAGAGGAAGAACCAGTGAGATATTATGACATAATAGGCTTAACTGACTAGACAATTCCCTGGTAATTTGTAGAGCCTCCGATCTGAATTCTCCCACTTGGGGATATTCCTTGAATCTTTCTATCTGAACTGTCAGTTGAGTGATTTGTTCTTCCTTCGATTTACTCAGTTGTTCATTTAATAACTACAACTTACTCAATGATTGGGATAACTCCTGTTGTTTATGAATTGCTTGCTCATTAATCCTTTTCTTTTCTTTGAGAAATTGATCATTCAATTGGTCATTTAGTTGCTTCTAGACTGCTAATTGTTGTTCCAGCCGTTCTATCTTCTGTTGTCTCTTTTGTGCCTGTGCTTCTACCAAACTGATTGCTTGATCTTTTTCTTTTAGTAAATAACTGATCTTCGATGCTTTATCCATTGTGGTCGTCGTGTATACTCCAGCATACTAAGAAAGTTTGGTGAGATCATCAGAAGGATTAACTTCCTCTCTCCAGAGTGATCAATTTTCCTCTTTTTCCCTTGTCTCTTGATTACAACCCTATGCTTAGGGCTATAGAAGACATCTAATGGTGCTATCCCTTCTATGTGTAAAACAATCTCATCGGAGGGATTTTCAGGGATTATTTCTAAGTCCTTATGAATTATGGATGGGATGCTTGTTCCTTCAGTCGGAACTATGTTGATACTGACTTCTGAGTAGTGATCACCTCAGGTGTGTTGAATCCTTAAATTCTCTCAGTATTACTAATGATGGAATCAAATTGATGCCATTCCTTGATTAGTTTAGGATCAACATAAATTCTTGAATCAAGGGGTCCACTACTTGTTTCTTGTCTCTGCTCCTGCTTTGGAAACTGTTCCTTTTCGGGAACCTTCTCCACTACAAGAGAATTATCGACAACTTGTTGTTTACTTTGACTTTGTGGATGAACTATTGGGGTTGTAGCTAGTAGATCCAAAGGTAGAGTTTGCAACCTCTGGGCTCTAAGCCTATTGAATTTTTCTAGTCTCTCTTCTCCATACTTGATACTAGCCAATCCTTTAACCCGATAAAATATTTCGGCTGAAGCAAACAAATCATCAAAGTCATCTACTTCATGATCAAATCTGGTAAGTTTAGCTTGAGAAGTAACATTATAGGCAACCTTCCTTGGGTCATATTGCCTATTTGGAATGGTGGCAAGATTTAGCATCTAAATCTTCGCTGCCTCTTTCTCTGCATGTTTATAATCATGTAAAGTAAAAACCCCACACCATAAGGGGAATGCAGGCCACATATGTTTCTTGGAATCCCTCAAGGTTTTTGACATTCCTTCAACTGTTATCTGACATGCTAACTCTCGGGCTAACAGTTTATCGGGAACATATAGAGGAAGAACACGAGGTTTGATAAGACTGCCAAAAAGCCTTACATAAGTGAATTTCTCCTCTCCGAACTAGCTACCCATTGTTGTTAGGTCAATTTTTGCCTCTTGAGATATCCTAAGGGCAGGTTATTGAAGATAGAATAGTATACAGGTAGGACAAAACCATGCAAATTCTGTACAAGTGATTCTTATAGTGGGCCTTACACAACTGTTTTTGATAGATATGAATAGGATTAGGATCTTGGAAAGCCCACTTCCATCTGAGTACGGGGTATTCAAAATTAAAACAAATGATGTCAAGAATATATGCACTGTAGTAAGAAGGAGGAATGGTCTGGGAAGTTGTATATGCTTTCCTTCTGTATTCTAGTATCTCAGTGGCTATTCTATCAGATAGAATATTTTCCCAATCCATAACATAACCATGAATCACAACTTCCATTAACGAGACCATATCTATAGTAAATGTTACAGAATCATGTTGTTCCCATAGTCTACACATCATAGCTCCAACATAGCAATAAGAAGAGTCTAATGAATCAACATAATACTTACCCACTAACTCGTGCTTATGTTTCTCTGGGAAATGCCTCCAGTGTCTAATCAGGTCCACTTCCAAGTCATTTTCTTTTGCAAATGCTTCTAGGAATGCCTTATTATAGCACTTCTGGGGCAGAGGTAGATGGTAAATTTGCCTAAGATCTTTAGGCTTAAATGACCCAAATATTCTTCCATCAGTCGTGGAAAATGTTCTGTCTAAAGTTGGGATTTTCTCGACAACCCATCTAACCACATCAGTGTATGGCAAAACTTTGGCCCGCACTGCTATCCTGTGAAGGTATGAACAGGCTAGTTCTTTGAGATTTCCTTTTGATTTGCTGGTGGAATCGGTTGTGGCTTCCTCTTCCAATTCTTCAGGCTCTTATGCTTCTATCAAATTGTAGAAACTTTCCCAACTCGCATTTCCCAGACTGAGGCATGTTGTATCTAATATTAGTCCCTTCTTGCTCGGTTCTGGTTCTTTAGCTATAGTTGGCCTTCTTAGATTTCTTCCCCATCTTCTCTAGATTCATGAGTTCAAAGAAAATCTGCACAGACAATTACAAACCGTAACACAGGGATATTGCCACTGAAAGCCAATATGAAAATGAAAAAAATTAAGGCAATTGACATATGATAAGTCACATGCAATTAAGAACCACCATGAGTGAAATCTTTGAAGGATTTACTCTTAACTGTGAAATTAATGGTCATTCAAGCCACCAATCATGATGAACAAATACCCATCTCATTGATCACATATTGAATGATTATCTCAAGCATGTCTTTGGATTTCCCTGATTGGCGATCGACGATAAATCGCACATCACAAACAGGAGTTTCAAAAGGGTAAGGCTTCATTACTTGCAAAGAATATATCTGATTGCGATAAAGTGATATTATAATAAGACGTGGTATGTTTTCATTAAATTGGTTTCATTCATTAACTTTAAAATACTTATGCGTGCAAACAATTTTCGCAAATGTTTTCTTTTTGAGATGCGGCCTTATTTATTGATCGCAATTGGGGGTTCCGCTTGTGTTTTAGCTTCTTGTCATACAATACCTCTGATTTCCAATTGCAATTACCTTTATCGGATCAGAGGATTTGATCAGGACATTTTATGTGTATCCCTTTATCATTGCGATACGCGATCTCTGATCGCTTTATCGAAATATAGAATTATTTATGATGTTTTTTAAAGGAACACTTTATTCAAAAGGCTTCACAAAATGAATTACTTACATCGGGCCTTTTAATAAAGGTTTTTCTTATAATGAGGTTAATACTAGTTTTATTTATCAAATCACAAATCTCACTAAGTTTATTTTAAAAAGGGACTCATTTCTTATAAAAAAAATTGTGTATAAGTTTTTAGAAATGGGGGGTTGTTGTATAGCACAACAATTGGCAATTCACTGGAAGAAACAATTATCTCTGAGAAAGTAATGTAATATTTTAACCTTCTTAATCTGAAAACCTTAGTGGATAGAGAAAATCTAATATAACTAGGTAATCATAAACTCTGAATATAATGTAAACTATTTTTGCTATCTATTTCTCATCTCAAAATTAAATACATTCGAAGCTTAAGTAAACCTTAATTGGTTGATAATGATAAAACAAGAGACTTCTCCAACTTAGCTTATATAATGACTCCCTTATCACAAGTAGAGCCACTACTACCAGCAAACGTGTATAGTCTTGACAGGGTTACCTTTTAACCATTTAATCATTCATTGTCCCATCTATTTCAGAGTATAATTCAAAAGAATGAATCCAAAAGATATGTTTCCACATATTTTGTATTGCATTTTTATCTTTTCCTTATTTCTTTATTTTGTAAGATAAAAATCCATTGTCATGGTTTGGTGGCCAGCTGTTGACAATGTCATTCACTGGTTGTAATTTAACTGAACAAGTTGGCTCGTGATGAGACCCCTTGTCTGATAATTATAAGCCATTACCCTGTTTTGGTATGCAGTGTTGGTAATGTCAGTTGAACAAGTCCCCTATGATCATGTTAAGAAGCCTTGTGATGAGACCTCTTATCTCTTATATCAAATATATTTTAGAATTACACTCTGAAAAATCATAAACTTTTATGAATGGGGTGAATAATTTTCTCCCTAAGAGAACATGGATGACATTTTTAAGAGTTGAAGATGTTAAGATTGGATCAGTCTTTGCTTTCTATTGATAACCTTTTTTAGGCTTTTAAAACTTAGAATGATTTACAATATTTTCGAGTTTTGAAAAGATTTTACAAAACAAATAAAAGGGCTTTTAGAGTTTAATTATAATTAATTTCCTAGAACTTTCTTCTTTTCCTTCAAGGCTTTCATCTATCAAAAGTAAATATTAACACTATTTTTCTTTTAAGTAACCTTTTCAAAATAGTAAAAAACCAATAGAGTGTTGTTTACAACTTTATTTTCCAAGAAAGAAACTAAACTAATTATTCACACAAATATAGTTGAAAATTGAATATTTACAAAGTAAGAAGGGGTTACCTCCTCAAGTGAAGAATTTTTTCAAAATAAGACCATTGATAGGAAGAGAATCTCTCTTTCCTGATAGATCTCGCAATATGAATGTTGATGGGCCTATATTTTCGCTGATTTGAAATGGTCCGAGCCACATTTTCTAAAATTTAGTGTGTTTTCCTTTGTCCTCGTGGGTTTTGTCCCATTTCAAAACAAGATCACCAACTTGTAAAAGTTTTGGGCCAGTGGAAATTGTATCAAAAGAAGACTTAATAATTTGTTGATGTTTCGCATGTGTAGTTCACTAATTTCAAGATCTCATTATGTCTCAATTG
The DNA here is from genome assembly GCA_000404065.3 of Pinus taeda. Classification (NCBI taxonomy): domain Eukaryota; kingdom Viridiplantae; phylum Streptophyta; class Pinopsida; order Pinales; family Pinaceae; genus Pinus; species Pinus taeda. The sequence continues at coordinate 23,500 of APFE030188781.1, forward strand.
AATAGAAGATGAGGGATTTTCTTCAATAAACTGCATTACGACTAGTGATGGAAGTACTAAGTTTGCTAGTATGACAACCTCCTTTCCATACACTAGATTAAATGGAGAAGTGCCTATTGAGGCCTTCTGTGTTATACAGTGTGCCCATAATGCAAATATCAAAGACTTACGCCAATTATTATGATTCTAATCAATAATTCTCTTAATGATTTTGATAAGATTTTTATTGGTGGATTCTGTTAAACCATTACCCTGAGGGTAGTAGTTTGCAAAATATTTCAATTTAAATCCTCTTTTCATAGCAAATTCAAGTATAGAATTACCAAAGAAATAAGATGCATTATAAAAAATAAGAGCGTTTGGTACACCAAACCTGGTAATGATGAATTGGTCTATGAATTCAATGATTGCCTCAGAGTTTGCTGCCTTCAAAGAAATTGCTTCTACCCACTTAGTAAAATAATACGTGGCTGTAAGGATGTACCTGTGCTGTTTGGATGAATGTGGAATAATTTCTCCAATGATATCCAATCCCCATTATTCAAAGAGCTGCTTAATGTTGACTGGTTGCAAAGGAAAAGTTGGCTTTCTTTGTCTTCCACTTGCGGTTTGACATGTTCTATATTTCCTTACATATTCATGACTATCTTTAAATAAGGTGGGCCAATAATACCCAGCATGAATAATTTTGTGAGTTGTTGTATAAGCTCCAAAATGTCCTCCTGCTGGACCATCGTGTAAATCCTGCAAGACCTTTTGCGCCTCAGTTTTTCTAAGCATCTTAACAAAACCGAATCATAATTCCTTCTAAACAACACGTCATCAACAATTATGAATTTTTTTGCTTTCAATCCTATGGCACGTTTATTTTTATAGGAAAGATTAGAAGAAGCATATCCATTTTTTAAATAAAATATCAAATCTGCATATTGAGATTCAAGATTGAAGGTACTTGTCTCATTGATTTCTTCAATATTGTTTGTACCTTCATGTTCCTGAATATTAGAAGCTCCTGCTAACAACCTACAAAAACCTTGGCCTTTTACAATCTTTGTTGGTCTAATGTCCAGATCATATTCTTGTAATGTCATAACCTAGTTTTCCCTTTTTTCTCCCAATTTCCTTTGCACTAATAACTATCTTACTGATAAAAAAGGGACTATGACTTTTGTGTGAGTCTTTAAGAGAAAGGTCCTAAAGTGTTTAATGGCTTTGAATACAGCAAAGGCTTGATTTTCAACTTCAGAGTAATTAAGCTCAACACCTTGAAGATTTGAACTATAAAATGAGATTGGTGCTTCCAAGTTTTAATCATTGAATTATGTCAATATTGCTGCGTAAGATGAATCAGATGCTAGATTATATAAAATAAAATGATTTGAAAAATTGGGAGTGTTCAATGCAGGAGAATTTATGATTGCTTTCTTGATTGAATCAAAAGCCTCCTTTTCTATATGTCCCCATTTAAACACTGAATTTTTATTGATCATGATTTGTAATGGTAAAACAATCTAGAACAAATCTGGAACAAATCTTTTTACAAAATTTATTTGACGTAAAAATGATTGCATTGATTTTTTATTATGTGGAAATGGAATATCATAAATCTCTTTGATTCTATCTGGATCAATATAAATACCATCTTTTGAAACAATGAACCCCAAGAGTTTACCTTGGTCAAGAGCAAAAAATAACTTGTTAGGATTCGGTGAAATCCCATACCTTTTACAACGTTCAAAGATTTGTTTCAAATTGTGTAAATGATTTGCTCTTTTCTTAGAGAAGACAATAATGTCATCCAAATAGATAACTACTGATTTACTAATCAGACCTTTGCATGTTATATCTATTGCTCTTTGGAAGGTAGCTCCAGCATTAATTAAACCAAAAGGCATTTTTTGATAGGCATAAGTTCCCCACTTAGTTCTGAAAGTAGTCTTGAGTCTATCATCAGGGTGTACCAAGATTTGGTTATATCCTGAAAAATAATCTAAGAAAAATATTAATTCAAAACCAACTACTGAATGTAGAGTTTGCTCCATTGTTGGTAGTGGGAAGTTATCTTTTTGACTTTCCTTATTAAGATTTCTGAAATCAATGCAAATTCTAATGTCACCATTCTTTTTTCTCACAGGCACCAAGTTGGACACCCAATTTGAATGTCTAACAGGAAAAATTATCTTAGCCTTCAAGAGTTTGTTTAACTTAGCTTTGATCTGACTTTCAAGGTTTGGTTGAATTTTCCTTAATTTCTGTTGTACTGGTTTTTCTTTAGATATCGTTGGAATTGTATGTTGTATGATAGAAGTATCGCATGTTTTCAAGTCATCATAGTTCCAAGCGAAGACATTTTTATATCTATTCAATAATCTGATAAATGCAAATCTTTCTTCTGAAGTAAGTCCTAATCCCAGATTGATATTTTGTGGCTTGGCCTCTGTGCCAAGATTTATTAATTCAAATCTTAAAGTAGAACTTTGGAGCTTTGAATTAGTAACATGTTTAAACCTATCTTTGATGTCATAAAGGTCTTCAAGTTTGACCACTGGTTTAGGTATTGAATTTTCTTCAATTTTTTCCTTTATTAGAAGATCATGCTCACTTTCATCAACAATTTGATCATCATAGGACGTATCAGAAGTTAAGAAATTTAAAATGTCGTCATCATGATTGAATACTCACCAGTTAGTGACATTATCGGGAACTGATGGCCTGAAAATTAACTCTACTGAAAATCTATCGGGACTGTAATCTTCAGATGGAAGGAGCTTAGAAGCAAAATTGGCTAGTAAATCTGCGGCTGCGTTCTGAGATCTAGGAATGGGAGAATTATTAAATGCTAGAAAATGAGATACAAGGTCTTGTACCAAGGATTGATAATGTTTAACGTGACTAGAAAGGCAATGTATAGTATTTCTGATTTGCTTTATAACAATTTCAAAGTCACCAAATACTTTCCAATATTGCACCTTAAGACATATTGCTTTGTAAAGTCCTTGAATCAAGGCTTCATATTCAGCAGTATTATTTATGTACTCAAATTCTAATCTACATGATAGCATAATCTTTTCTCCCTCAGGACTAACTAAAATACATCTTTCTCTTGCACTGTCATTAGATTTAGACCATCAAAATATAATGACCAAAATAAAGTTTTATCTATAGTTTATTTACAATTTCCTCAGCAATTTCAACACATCTTGATGTATCTGTTTGGGAAAAATTTTCAATTTGAGATGTGAAATTATTAACTGAAAAAGGTGATGATTGAGCACTAAAATTACCAAAGAATGATTCAGATGAGTAGTTACCAAGAATATTATTGTTGAATTCTATAGGCTGGTTTTCTTATTCAATCTCTGTTATAGTATGAGTCATATGCTTCTCCCGATCAATCTTGATCTGATTTGGCTTCCCTTTATAGGGAAGCCACATGTGAGACCAATCGGTAGAAATGTAATCATAAAGTTTCTCAGACCAGTCTCTGCTTAAAATCAAACCATAAATTCAGGAATATCAGCAATTAATATATCGATTCTCTGAACCACTCTTGGATCAGTTGATAACCTAATGGTAACTGAGTTGATTTCTCTTAATATTTGGACCTTAGTTCTATCCAACCAGACAATATCCACTGCAGACTTTTGGGGTTCAATATTCAGTTTAGAACAAACTGAAGCTAGCATTATATTCGATGAAGCCCCTGAGTCTATCAAGCAATTGTGCAGATTTCTATTATAAATCTCATAGGTCAAGAGAAAATGAGGGGTATGGGAATTTGATCTATCTCTTATTAGAACAACGTTAGTAGCTTCTACTCTACTAGCTGCTAGCTTACCTATCTCATTAGCAACTTTGGAAAATACAGCATTCGGAAGACGAGAAGAAGGCACTGCATTTAATTCATTGAGAAACAATTTTTGTTGATGTTTGAGCTTACTAAGCTTAGACATAGTGATATTTGCTTTCATTTTCTTCATGTCTTCAATGATGTTGTAATCCATAGAGTCTACAACTACTAATGTTTTAGATGATGAGGGTGGATTGGAAGCTGATGTTTGATTTTGAGTAGGCATCGTTGTAGAATTCTTTGCGGGAACCCTTTCTTTAGTAGTAATACCCATGTTCTTTTTCTTTTGAGTCACTTGAACAGGTTCAAGAGTTCCTTTACTCTTGGTACTTACTAGAAAAGCTTCATGTTCATTTTTAGTATCAGAATTAGGAAAAATGAAGTCCCACATCCCATGACATTCTAAAGCTTCATCTTCTTCAATTTCGTCAGTTGATAGGACTGTATCTTCTTCTTCATCATTTTTGGGGTCTGACTCTGCGTTGGATATAGCATTAGGGGGTTTTGATTCTGGTTTCTTAAAGTTTCTAAATGGCTTCTTAGTTGAGGTCTCAGCTACTTGTTTCTTAATTTCTACCATTTCATTTTACATAGTTTTTAGAACCTTTTGGAGACCTTCCATATCGTATGAATCTTTAGCCATTTTCTTCTTTGAATCATCTTTGAAGGTAGATTTTTTAGATTTTCTATCTTCAAGAGAAAATTTCTTTTCTAAGGTGATGATATGTTTTTCCACAGCAATTGCCTCTTTCATATTGTCTGCGAAAGTAAAAGCTTTGCAGCTCTATCAACAAAGATAGCTATGTTTGAAGGTAAGGTTGATATGTACCATTCACTTCTAACCTCTTCACTAGGTTTTGATGCAGTAGGAATCTTATTTAAGAGTTTATTAAATCGTGAATTGAACTCTTTGATAGGCTCTCTAGTTTCCATTTTAAGATTTGAGAGATCATTGATTAACGTTGTTGTGGACATTTCATCATCAAATTTAGTTAAGAACTGCTCTTGGAAAATATTCCAACTAGTAATGGATCCTGATGGTAACGAAAATTACCAAGACCTGGCTAATCCTTGTAGGGTATACAAGAAAATCCTGACAACCACTTCTTCTTAAGTAACTCCTTTTAAATTGACTGACAACATAAAGTTGTTTATGTGTTCATATGCATGTGCGCCTACATCTAGGTTGAATTTTGGCAGCCATTTCTCGGGATGAGCTGACAATTGGTTCAAAGGTGCAGGGATTGTGACTGCACCAGGATTGTTCCATGGGTTCTATGCCATTGTTGAGCTACTAATAGATGATAGTGTAGATGAAGTTCCAAGGGGTTGAGAAGAAAAAGATATAGAAGTTCTAGATGGTTGAGAAGCGGATGTTGAAGTTCCAGTACCCTGTTGAATGACAATCTAGAGTGGGGAAGTGGATGGTTGACATTGCAATGGAGAAGATGAAATGGATGATGATGATGAGAGAGTTTCACTATCATACCCTTTAGTTGTCATCCTTGCTCTTTTTCTTTTAGGCAAAGGTAATTCAGTAGGTTCAATACCAAGCTTTTCACTTTGAAGTCTAGTGAGGAGATGAGAAGGAATGAATTGCAAAGTCACTTTGCCTTGAGATAACTCATATTTCTGTGGTGATATTGAGAATCTTTGAATTTTATGAATTTGAGACTATACTTGAGGAGATTCTAGAGTTGATTTATCTAAGGTGTTTTGAGGTTGAGCAGTGGTTGTTGTTTCCTCAACTTCTCGCTTAGAAACTGGAGATTTAGCATGTGAGGGAGAAGTTGGAGGTGAGGTGGAGGAAGATTTACTCTCAAAATGGATTATAGATTTGGATTTTCTGACCATTCACAGTTCAGGCCCTCCTTCTAGCGCCAAAAATGTTGATGCCTTGAAAATCGCTGCATCAACATCGGGGAAAACCACTCGGTCTGGACCTTAAAGCAGCTCCTTTTCCATTTGGTGTGGTGGCTCCGACTAGATATAATGGGACCAGTTTCCCAATGATTTATAAGTGGAATGGATAAGTGATCGATTTTTAATATCTAATGGGAATGATGAATGATCTATTCTAAAATGCAACAATATAAAAGTAACTAATCTATCCTGGGAAGTCTTTCTCCTAGTGTAATTTTTTATGGTTTTTATTGACAAGTAAACATATAGTTGACTTACTCATAAATAAAAATATTCATTCAAATGATAATTACTTTGTTCAAGTAGTTGAACAAAGTAATAATTAAAATGTTATCGCACTAATTGATATATATTACTGACACACATATATATGAAAGATAACAACTCTTAAACATTCAATAGTGATAAGTCAAATAATTGTTGTAAGAACATATACATATATCAATAATAGCAAAATAAATAAATGTTGATTCACATAAAAGCATGAAGCAAAAACACAGATAGTAGTACCATATGCATTTGAGTCTCCTTCAATATGAATCACATTCAGATCCTGCTTTTTAACTTGGAAATACTTTCACAAGAAGCAATAGTGCATATCACATAAAAGCATTCTTTATCAAAACTCAAAATTTAGGTTCATTTTTTATAAAAATAAATATATTGGAAACACAGTAGTGCAACTTCCGATCCAAGTCTTAATACAAAAATTTGAGGACCCTTTCTAAAAACATGAAAGGGTCTATAAATACTACTTAAACTAACAAACTATGAAATAAATATGCTATGCGCTGGTATAACCAAATCAAAAAAATGTGAGAATCTTCTTGAAATAGGCATTTTGCAGTCGGTAAAAAATGGTTCACTGTATTGGCTCATCTTGTGATTGGAGCTGAAAAATGGCGAGCATCAGTTGAAGTTCTGGTGGATGAATCATGCGTGAGTGTAACTGAGCGGTGTATGTGGCATCATTAAGTTCAGGAGTCATATGGCCAATTGCATCGGTGAGGCATTTCATTGTTGTCCGCTGACTATATGGTTTGACAAGAAAAAACCAAAAGGTTTTCCATGTTAAACTTTGAATACCTGCAATCAATATTTCCCTCTGCTCCAGCTCCTGTTTCCACATCTGTTCTAATGCTTTTACTGGTGGAAGTTTTCCTGGAGAACACTTTGTTATTAAATTTGATAAATAAAGACTATTATTAATTACTTTAACCACGTTGCTTGTAGTTGCTCTGCATTTTGATATTGCTCTTTCAGCCTTCATTAGCTGAGATTGCCATTCAGTGAATATAATTTCTTTATGTGATTCCTAGATTTGTGGTAGATTAGCAGCTTTTCCCTCTTTAGTTTCTTGCCAAGAGAGAAAAATTGTTAATCTTTCATCTGCTTTTTCCAAGTCCAGTCTCGCATCTACTGATCTTTCAACCATGGATGATGAAATTTCACACAGAGGAAGAACCAGTGAGATATTATGACATAATAGGCTCAATTGACTAGATAATGCCCTGGTAATTTGTGGAGCCTCCGATCTGAATTCTCCCACTTGGGGATATTCCTTGAATCTTTCTGTCTGAACTATCAGTTGAGTGATTTGTTCTTCCTTCAATTTACTCAGTTGTTCATTTAATAACTGCAAATTACTCAATGCTTGGGATAACTCCTATTGTTTATGAATTGCTTACTCATCAATCATTTGCTTTTCTTTGAGCAATTAATCATTCAACTGGTCATTTAGCTACTTCTGGACTGCTAATTGTTGTTCCAACTGTTCTATCTTCTGTTGTCTTTTTCTTTTAGTAAATTACTGACCTTCGATGATTTATCCATTGTGGCCGTTGTGTATGCTCCAGCATACTGAGAAAGTTTGGTGAGATCATCAGAAGGATTAACTTCCTCTCTCCATACCACATTCATCATCTCTATTTGTGAAGTCAAAAGAGGAGAGTGATAAATTTTCCTCTTTTTCCCTTGTCTCTTGATTACAGTCCTATGCTTAGGGCTGTAAAAGACATCTAATGGTGGTATCTCTTCTATGTGTAAAACAATCTCATCGGAGGGATTTTCAGGGATTATTTCTAAGTCCTTATGAATCATGGGTGGGATGCTTGTCCCTTCAGTTGGAACTGTGTTGATTACTGACTTCTGAGTAGTGGTCACCTCAGGTGTGTTGAATCCTTAAATGCTCTCAGTATTACTAATGATGGAATCAAATTGATGCCATTCCTTGATTAGTTTAGGATCAACATAAATGCTTGAATGAAGGGGTCTGCTACTTGTTTCTTGTCTATGCTCCTGCTCTGGCAACTTTTCCTTTTGGGGAACCTTCTCCACTACAGGAGTATTATCGATAACTTGTTGTTTACTTTGACTCTATGGCTGAACTATTGGGGTTGTAGCTAATAGATCCAAAGGCAGAGTTTGCAACCTCTGGGCTCTGAGCCTATTGAATTTTTCTAGTCCTTCTTCTCCATATTTGATACTAGCCAATCCTTTAACCCGATAAAATACTTCGACTGAAGCAAACAAATCTTCAAAATCATCTACTTCATGATCAAATCTGCTAAGTTTAGCTTGAGATGTAACATTATAGGCAACCTTCCTTGGGTCATATTGCCTATTCGGAATCGTGGAAAAATTTAGCATCTGAATCTTCTCTGCCTCTTTCTCTACATGTCTATAATCATGTAAGGTAAAAATGCCACACCATAAGGGGAATGCAGGACACATATGTTTCTTGGAATCCCTCAGGGTTTTTGACATTCCTTCAACTATTATCTGATATGCCAACTCTTGGGCTAACAGTTTATCAGGAACATATAGGGGAAGAACATGGGGTTTGGTAAGACTGCCAAAAAGCCTTACATAAGTGAATTTCTTCTCTCTGAACCAACTACTCAGTGTTGTTAGGTCAATTGCTACTTCTTGAGATATCCTAGGTGCAGGCTTATTGAATATAGAATAGTATACAGGTAGGACAAAACCATTGCAAATTCTATACAAGTGATTCTTATAGTGGGCCTTCCATAACTGTTTGTGAGAGATATGAATAGGATTAGGATCTTGGAAATCCACTTCCATTTGAGGATGGGGTATTTAGAATTAAAACAAATGGTGTCAAGAATATATGCACTATAGTAAAAAGGAGGAATGGTCTGTGAAGTTGTATACGCTTTCCTTTTGTATTCTAGTATCTCGGTGGTTATTCTATCAGATAGAATATTTGCCCAATCCATAACATAACCATGAATTGTAGCTTCCATTAACGGGACCATATCTATAGTAAATCTTGTAGAATCATGTTGTCCCCATAGTCTACACATCATAGCTCCAGCATAGCAATAAGGAGAGGCTAATGAATCAATAGAATACTTACCTGATGACTTGTGCTTATGTTTCTCTGGGAAATGCCTCCAGTGTCTGATCGGGTCCAATTCCAAGTCATTTTCTTTTGCAAATGCTTCGAGGAATGCCTTGTTATAGTGCTTCTCGGGCGAAGGTAGATGGTACATTTGCCTGAGATCTTCAGTTTTAAATGACCGGAATATTCTTCCATCAGCCATGGAAAATTTTCTGTCTGAAGTTGGGATTTTCTCGACGACCCATCTAACCACATTACTGTATGGCAAAACTTTGGCCTGCACTGCTATCCTGTGAAGGTATGAACAAGCCAGTTCTTTGAGAGTTCCTTCTGATTTGCTGGTGGAATCGGTTGTGGCTTCCTCTTCCAATTCTTCGAGCTCCTCTGCTTCTATGAAATTGTAGATACTTTCCCAGCTCGCATTTCCCAGATTGAGGCATGCTGTATCTGATATTAGTCCCTTCTTGCTCAGTTCTAGTTCTTTAGCTACACGAGTTGCCTTGGCCTTCTTAGATTTCTTCCCCATCTTCTCCAGATTCATGAGTTCAAAGAAACTCTGCACAGACAATTACAAACCCTAAAACAAGGATATTGCTGCTGAAAGCCAATATGAAAATGAACAAAATTAAGGCAATTGACATATGATAAGTTGGACACAATTAAGAACCACCACAAGTGAAATCTTTGAAGGATTTACTCTTAACTTGAAATTAATAGTCATTCAAGCAACCAATCGAGATGAATAAATACCATAAATACCTCTCTCATTGATCATATATTGAATGATTATCTCAAGCATGTCTTTGGATTTCCCCGATCGGCGATCAGCGATAAATCGCAAATTGCAATCAGGAGTTTCAAAAGGGTAAGGCTTCATTACTTGCAACAAATATCTCTGATTGTGATAAAATGATATTATAATAGGGTAGGGTATGTTTGCATTAAATTAGTTTGATTCATTAACTTTAAAAGACTTATGCATGCAAACCATTTTCACGAATGTTTTCTTCTTGAGATGCACACCTTATTTATTGATCACAATTGGGGGTTCGGCTTATGTTTTAGCTCTTTGTCATATAATACCTCCAATTTCTGATTGCGATTACCTTGACTGGATCAGAGGATTTGATGGGGAATTTTTATGTGTATCCCTTTATCATTGTGATGCGTGATCTCCGATCACTTTATCACAATGTAGAATTATTTGTGATGTTTTTTAAAGGAACACTCTATACTTTATTCAAAAGGCTTTACAAAATGAATGACTTACATCGGGCCTTTTGATAAAGGTTTTTCTTATAATGAGGTTAGTACCAGTTTTATTTAAATCACAAATCTCACTAAGTTTATTTTAAAAAGGGACCCATTTCTTATTAAATTTTTTGTGTAAAAGTTTTTAGAAATGGGGGGTTGTTGTACAGCACAACACTTCACTAGTTGGAACATTTCCATCTATCCAGTCGACAACTAACGGATCGTGGAACTTTGGGGACACTTTCAGTCCTCCACCACTTCCCTAGTCAACAGTCACCACAACACGAGTAATGGCGAATCTCGCTATACCATTTGTCCCAGGTACAACCACTCATGTGACACCATATCCTAGTGGAACCTAGCAGATGCCAAGTTCCACCCCTATGGTGCCAAACTGTATACCTTCGACAAGTGCCACATACAGTTCTCCATATAGAACTCAATGTGGCACTATGGGCGTGGTTCTCGTTTACCAACAACATGGTCAGTTGCCAATGTACAGTTAAAACCCCCAGATTCATATCCTTGGGGGGGTTCCCAATATGCACATGTCGGTAGGGAATGTAACAGTTCCCCCCTCCATTCTCAGGCATGCATGGTCAGTCGCTAATTGACATGAGCATTCCCTCTATCAATCAAGGACCAATGGCTAGTTTTGTGTCGGGTAGGAATCCTCAAGGGGTTCCCAACCAGTCCATGGGGGCACCCTACTCACATACTCAAATGCGTCAAGGGGGCACCGATTATACTGGGGGAAATTACATGCCCTAGTATAAAAATCCTCATGGAAATCCACTCTACAACACCATACCTCAAAGCCACTGCTACACCACACAACCCATGTATAATATGGGGAACCAAACGATGGGAGCAGTGCAAAGCTCCTCAAGTCATCCGTCATCACCATGGTCCGAGTCGAGGGCACCTAACTCTCTGCCTTTCTTGGCAACGTTGGATATACCCGACTTATACAAGTTGATAAACGACCCCATCTACCACAACTTACAATGGCCGCCGATCCCACATAAAATACCAACAGACATCCCAGCGTTCGATGGAAAACAAGGGGAGGATCCGAGCACCCATATCACCACCTACCATCTCTGGTGTGGTTCAAACTCTATGGTGGATGATAGTGTCTGATTACGTCTTTTTCTCCACACCCTCACTAGAAATGCAGCGAAATGGTATATTGAGTTACCACGCGCATTAGTAAACACCTTTGACACTTTAGCAATGGAATTCCTAAAGCACTTCTAGTTACCTATCTGCTATGAGACTTGGACAAAGCTCCTCACTTCATTTCGTCAGGATACCACCACCCACATCTCCAATCATATTCATGAATGGAGATGTTGGTAGAGGTTAGTAAAAGCTCCCATCCAAGGCTTTCTCTTAACGGACTGGTTCTGTAAGTCCTTGCTTCCGCAAATCATTAGAGATGTCGCGTTAGGTTGTGCAGTCACAGAAGACCAATCCATATGTCGTGCCCAGCACTTAGATCTGATATATTCACAGTATGACACTCTTCATGACATAATCCCCAATTCTCCTAGTAACCCCAATGCTTCCACCACTCAGCACCTCGAAGTGCACACCGACGGGATTGTTGACGCAACCTATGGGGCCGCTATAAAACAACTCAGTGGTTCCATTGCCAATTTGGAAGTGCACCCCTCTACCAATATGACTACTCTTCCTGCCACTATGATAAAATTTGTGTAGTCTACACAAAAAACCAATGGCAAGAACAAGAAGAACAAGAAAAAGACCGCTCCTTCTGAAGAGCAGTCACCAAAGTAGCCCAACCCAAAACAGAAGGTCATTGTGCCTACTGACGAGGAAAAGGATAAAACCACCAGATATCCATGCAAAATCTATGCTGAAGACCACACGACCTGGCGATGTCTGCAACTTCAAGAATGCATAGAATACCTTTCCAAGAGGGATTTCGGTAAGGCCCTCGCTATCCTTAGAAATCCTTTTCCCAATCAACAGCGGAAAAATATTATTGCAAACCAACCACAACCCCTGCAAGGGGGAAATGATGGTTTGCAACATCCTTTGACTGGTGAAGGATCTTCTACCATTTACACATTTAAATGGTAGAACTCACCACAAGAGCCAAATCATATGGAGCTCCTGTCACTCCTGCAGCAGAACCATCCTCAGGTCAAAACCCACCGCCACCTAATAATTTACATATCAAAAGGCCAATTGAGGACCTTGTAATTCGACCCCAAAAAGGGGCACTTCGATGCACAACAGAGAATACATCTGCACATGCCGCCCAACACTATAACATTGTAGAGGATTTGGCACAAGCACCATCGGTATGTCGGCGCTCGAAGTATTACAAACATTCCTGATGCAATGGAAAGCTTTGCTTTCGGCTATTGGAGGTATTGACCCAATGGATTCCATGCTTTCTATTTTTGACATGGAAAGGTGTAAACCTCCCCTTTCTCACCAACTTGCATTCCAGTTGCATATCACTTCGAAAGGTAAAGGTATACACAAAACTATCATCGACAAAGGTGCTTCTACTTGCGTCATGTCGGCTTCATGTTGGCTCACCCTGGGTTCTCCAACCCTAACCCCGTTGTCGAACTCCCTTAAAGCTTTCAACGGCCACACCTTTATACCAAAAGGACACCTAGCCAGTTTCCCCATCACTTTGTATGGGAAAACCATAACGGTGGACATAGAAGTCATAGACAAAAAACTCGATTATAATCTCTTGTTGGGTCGTAGTTGGATATATGCCATGACGACCATCGTATCTATTGTCTTTTGCATCATCTAATTCCCATTGGATGGAAAGGTAGTTAGAGTAGATCAGTTGTCTTTCTGCAACCCTGATTATTCACCATTACCAAGTGGCTCTGTACCCCTAGTAGGAGGTCGAACTGACTCTTATGTCATTTTAGGTACCGGTCTATTGAAGGCTTCTTCCCTCATGGGTTGTTTTCATCTTCAGCCGCCGAAGGTTTCACAAATGGTCAACATGCTTTCATCAATTCCTCATGAACTGACTGACCCATGGATCCTACCGACTCCTTCATACCTTGACACATTCAAAGAATAGATGCCGCTATCACCAGCTGAATTCGCCTACCAAGCCATTCAATCTGCATCTGCATCTCCAGTCACGCTGGTTATTGCTGATGGTACTAATGCCCCTCCCATAACCGCTCCTCCTTTCAATCCACTCCATCAAGTCATACATATAGATTAAGTTATTTGAGAAGTAATGAGTTTAGGAGAGCGACCTTGGGATGATTGGCACCATCGTGTTTTGATATCTGATTCGGATACAATGCTTCTTCAAATATTGTCCCCTGACATACCATAAATCGTTTTCTCACCTTATACAACCATCCAAAATTTGGAGACAGAAGTAAACATGGGCAATATTTCAAAGACATTGCTCATCGATATATCTGTCATGACAGGCGTCCTGGAAAACATCCAGATTGGAGCCGATTGCAATCCTGAGCAAATTGCAAGATTCCCCTGCCTATTTAAGGAATTCTGCAATGTGTTCACCTGGTCTTATGAGGAAATTCCTGGCATAGATCCTTCTATCGTCGAGCATGAGATCAAACTTTATGACAATGCAAAACTTGTCTGTCAAAGACTTTGACCGGTCCATCCCCACAAAACAGCAGCCATAAAAACCGAAGTAGAAAAATTGTTACATGCTGGTTTCGTCTATCCTATTCCTTTAACAGAATGGGTTTCCAAACTGGTTCATGTCAATTAAAAAACAAGGAACCATCCATATGTGTGTCGATAATCGAGACTTAAATGCCGCATGTCCTAAGGATAATTATCCGACATCGTTCATCGACCAAATCATTTATGACTACGCCGGTTATGAATCATTTTCATTCATGGATGGATTTTTAGGTTACAACCAGATTGCTATAAAACCCAATGACCAGCATAAAATTGCCTTCGTCTACCCATGGGGTGTCTTTGCCTATCAAAAACTCCCATTTGGATTAAAGAATGCTGGAGCAACCTTTCAAAGAGCCATGGATTATGCATTTCACGATATCAGGCATATCGTTTAGGCTTACTTGGATGACCTTCCAGCCCGTTCCAAGCAATGAACGTAGCACCTAAACCATTTAAGAGAAATCTTTCTAAGGTGTCAGTTTTACAACATCCGCCTGAATCTGCATAAATGTGTTTTCTTCGTTGAGTCTGGATGCTTACTCAGATTCATTGTCTCCAAATACGAGATTAGGGTTGATCCTGATAAGGTAAAAGCAATTTTTCAATTACTAGAACCACAATCTGTTCCTCAACTCCAACTTTTGCAAGGGAAAGAAAACTTTTTACGACAATTCATCGTAAATTATGTCGAATTGACAAAAGGATTCATGTGCCTACTTAAGAAACAAGTGTCGTATCTGTGGGATGATTAAGCTCAACGATCATTTGATGCCTTGAAAAAGGCACTTATATCAGCCCCACTCCTCAGTGCTCCTGACTATAGCCGTGAATTTTGTCTTTACCTGGCAACCTTTCCATCCTCTCTCGGAATGGTCTTGGTTCAAATGCATGATGATCAGAGCGAACATGTGATCTATTATTTGTCCAAAGGCCTGGTTGGGCCCGAGATCAGATATTCGCATGTGGAAAATTTTTCATTGGCAGTCGTCTTTGCTGTCAACCATTTCCGACATTACATAATGTTGCAACAGACTAGTCATCGCCTTGGAGAATCCCATGAGACATATTTTGTCTCGTCAAGTAATTGGAGGAAAATATTTGAAATGGATCATGATCCTCCAACAATTTGATCTGGTTTTCATAGCTACCAAGGCAAAGAACTCCTTAGTCTTCGCCGAAATTTTGTCGGAACTTCCCATCATCGATCCAAACGAGATAGCCCATGCTCCTCTCCAGGATGAAGTTATCTATCTAATCGACACCATTGACCCTTGGTATGGAGACATTCTTGTCTACCTCCAAGCACAATGGTTTTGCCCCAAACTATTAGGTCCCTATAATACTAGTGATGCCCCCATTAATATTATAGTTGTATCCCTTATTAATATTTTTGTTCCCCTATTGTCCCCATATTGTTATTATTGTGTCCCATAGAATCCCTCTATTGTTATTTTTGTGCCTTGATATTATTATTGTTAGACTGGCTCGGTTATATTATGACCCCTTAGACTCCTATATATAGAAAGGAGGTTTTCTCATTTGAATCATCCAAGAATTTTTCTTTTGTGTAATGTAAAGGAGGTTTCCCCCTTGAAGAGGCTGAATTCTAAGGCGTTCAGCTATCTTTTCTATCTTTTTGTGAGCTAGTTTCATAACACGAACTCACGTCAAGCGACCTTCTTTGCATCTGTCACTAAGCATGACACTATCTAGTGATTAACAATACGTTATATTGTCACGGTGCAGATATAGTTCTTCGGTGTTGCCTCACTTATGAAGAGGTGAAGCACATTTTAAATGACTACCATGCTAGGGCATGTGGCGGTCATCTTTCTGGCATATCTACTGCGTAAAAAATGTTGCACAAAGGCTATTACTGGCTGACCTTGTTCAAAGATTGTGTCAAGGTCATCTGGTAATGCCATCCTTGTCAAGTATTCACAAAGAAAATGTGCGCCCCTCTGGCCCTACTACACCCAATGATCTTTGTTGGCCCATTTTCCAAATGGGGGATAGACTTCATCACCTGTAATCCCATTTCCTCTGCTGGACACAACTATATTATTGTAGCTATGGACTATTTTACGAAATGGGCCGAAGCCCTTCCTACCTACAGTGCCGATGGAGAAATTGTGGTGCTATTCCTGTTCAATCAAGTCATTTGTCGTTTCAGTGTACCCCGCATAATCGTTATAGACCATGGATCTCACTTCCAGAACCATATGATGTCTGACTTAATGTCACTACTTGGTTTTTGTCAGGATCAATCATCCTCCTACTACCCTCAAGCTAATGTTCAAGTGGAGGCCATAAATTGCATCTTAAAAACCATGATTCAGAGACTGGTAGGAAACCATAAAACCAATTGGCACTGAATGTTATATTCAGCGCTATGGGCATACCAAACTTCAGTAAAAACTACCATGGGCATTATACCTTTTCTACTGGTGGATGGCCTAGAAGCAGTTCTACCCATTGAGTGTTAGATCCCTTCCCTAAAACTAACCATTGAACTCCTACCTGGCACTATTGCCGAAGAAGAACGCTTACTATACCTTAATCAGTTGGACGAAACCCATCGAGATATCAAATTGGCACTCAAGGCTCACAAGCGTCAGGTAAAGTCCCAGTACGACAAAAAAGTTAAGCTTCATTCTTACCAAGAGAGCGACCTTGTGTTGCTCTATCATCCAAAAGATGACATCTTGGAGGTATGTATACTTCAACCAAAAAGGCTAGGTCCCTATGTCATAATGAAAGTCCTCTCCATGGGGGCATATGAACTACAGGACCAGGAAGGAGTCCCGCTCAAGGAACCCACATATGGGCTCTATCTGAAAAAGTATTATGCCTAGTATTGCACTAGGCATGTGCTTTGTAATTTTATGTATTCATAAGTTTTGCTCCCCTTTTTTGGTGTGATTGGATTGTTTTGTTATTTATTGGAGTACTTGTCTCATGCATTCTTCTCGCAATGTAGATGTCGTCATTACCTTTAGCATACGTAAGATACACGGATGGTGCTAGTCGTCACACATGGCACATTGCATCAGCTGCTTGGGTCATTTACACACCCAAGTCAGAACTATTTTCCTCCGGAGGGGTCTTTCTTGGTACCGCCACCAACAATATTGCCAAGTACATGTACATTGTTTCACTTCTCACGGAAGCGTCGTCAAGGGACATCTCCAATCTGGTGGTCAGGTTAGACTCCCATCTAGTCATTATGCAATTGACTAACCGTTATCACATTCGTAATCCAACCTTGTTACGTCATTATCTAAGGGTGAGACTCCTGTAACATCGATTTGAAATAATCACATATGAACATGTTCCTCGATAATTAAATACAGTTGTTGATTCATTAGCTAACTATGTATTAGATTGGAATTTGGCTCATTCTTTATAGAAGCATGCATGAAAAGTAAAACATTTACTGAGTTAAAAATTTGTTACAAAAAACATTTCAAAACACATTTACACCACCAAAATACCAAATATATATATATATATATATATATATATATATCGTCATCCAGTCTTTTACATCAAAATATTCCAAAACTTGGATGTTTTAAGTACAAAACAACTGAAAATCCTAGCTACAAACAATCATATGGCTATGCCAAAACACCTACTAAAAAGAGCCTATTGCTCCAGAAATGTTAAAACCACTCTAGCTAGCCTCCGAAGAGGAACAAGAAAATGCTCATGTACACCAATGGTGTGCCACTGCATGAGTGGGAATCTCCCTCATCAGAAGGGGCAGGGACACCCATGGTCAAACCCTCCAGGTTCCTCAAAACCTCGTGAAGACTGTTGGCATCACCCCCTCCAACAAGTAGTTGGCCTCCTCGTCGCACATGGCGAGGTTCGCCTTCAGGTCGTAATGGTGCCACATATGTGTTAAGCATAAAAGTTTCATGTCAGTGCTTATTTTTCCCATAAAAAAAAAAAAAAACAAAAATAACAAAAAAAACATTACATAAACATTAAAATGCTAAAAAATACTTAAGGTATTGTCAAAAATTATTCTCACCTTGAGGACCCTGGTTGGTCCCAAGTGGTAACATCAAGTCAAGGTCACCGGTAAAGTCCATGCCATCATAGGCATAGTCATCAATAATCACAATTTGGCTAAGAAGCCACTAGAAGAAGTCTTCGTCGAAGAAATGTCGGATCGGTCCTCCTCCTGTGCGAGGATTGAGTGATGACCAGCAACCCTGTCTTCGCTCCCTCGGATCAAGGGGATCTAAGCTCATCCTTGGGTGCATGATAGGTACCCTCTAAAGGAAAAATGAGACTATGACAGTACCATACCCAAAACTATTTTGGGTACGAGTCTTGCATGCTGTCAATTCTACCTTCAACTGGCAAAGCACTGGTTCACACCAGTTGAACATCTGTGGTTGGACACAGTCAACTTCAAGCAACATTTGGTCCTTTGTCACAACGTGGGGAATCTTTGAGCCTGCCAAATGCACAATCAACCATAAAACTACCCTCATAGAATGAGATCTTACCCTCTCTATGGGGACTCTGTTGCTGACTAGTCCACTCTCAGGGATGCAATAGGATTGCACCAGCTCTAAGGTATATCGTGGATCTAGCCTACCACCGATGAGGTTTGCTTATGCCCAATGGCACGAAAAACCAGTCAAAAACTAGATGTCATCACAGTCGATAGCCAACACCTGATCTCCAATCCTGAACACTTGCTTGTGTTCATCCCAATGTTGGATAATCCATCTCAGTAAATCCTCCTGCCCTTTCATCAGCGCCAATTTTGCATACTTCAGTAAATCATAGTGGCACAATGCAAGTATGCATGTTGTATTGTTTCGCATCAGCAATTCCTCATTATCATGGGCCTGTTCTCTCCATAGGTGACTCATTTCGACTTGAAACCTACACAAAATCAACCTAAAAATAGTTAAAATGGGGCAAAATCACCTTAGGAATCCATGCATGAGGGTTTTAACTGTTCCCTCCAGCTCTAATGCTACCCCCAATGCTTCGCAGGGAGGATTAACGCCCTCCAGTGGCTCATACAGAACATTTAATGCTCCCTACTGCCCATCTGGAGGGCATTAGTGCACAAATAAAGCTTTAGGGCACCTCAGATCTGCAAAATTCCGCCCATAGAACTGTCAAGAAAGGTTCAGTAATGCATAGAGCAAGGTTTTAGCCTTTCACCTAGGACTGATGGCAAGTCGAATGGTTGCTCAGATCTCCCACAATGGTCCGTGGAAAATTTGCTCCTCTTTAGCTCCAGAATGCTCTCACAAAATTCAAAATAGTGAAAATGATGCATGTGAAAGCTCAAAGCATATCCTTATATTATGTTTCGAGACATGATTTTTTGAAACCATTAAAGAGGAAGTAGTCCATTCTCCATGATTTTTTATCATGTATAAACCCATATGATACGAGTTGCTACTTTTTTATACTTTTTATTGCTTTTTGATGAAAGCAACTGCAGGAATGAAAAGCAGTAAAAGTTGCATGCAATTCTCAATAGAGCACTTTTTGAGATATTTTATTGCTCTTTAAAAAATATAAACATCTCTGAGTTTTTTGTCGTTGAGCTCGTTAAATTTATGCAACAATAGTTAGAGCACTTTTTGAGATATTTTATTGCTCTTTAAAAAATATAAACATCTCCGAGCTTTTATCATTGAGCTATTAAATCTATGCGATGATAGTTAGAGCACTTTTTGTGATATTTTATTGCTCTTTAAAAAATATAAACATCATCGAGTTTTCATCGTCGAACTTGTTAAATCTATATGACGATGCTCTGAGAAAGCTATTTTTTTTTTAATCTTTTTCCAGCTCATTCAATTGAAAAATACCAAGGGAGAATTTCTTTTTAGGCACGTTTTTCTCACTCTTTAAAACTGAGACAAAAAAAAAAAAAAAAAAAAAAAAAAAAAAAAATCCTGAGCTTTGTCTTTAGGCTTGTTAAACTTTATAAAGATGACCCGAGCATTCTTTTAGGTACTTTTCTCGCTTGTTAAACTGAAAAATCTAGAGTTTTTGTTACCGGGCTCGTTAAAAACATACGGCTGTAGCCAAAGCATGTTATTTTTTGGGACCATTTCTCGCTCTTAAATCAAAAAATCCCCGAGTTTTCCCCTCTTTCGAGCTCGTAAAACTATGAAGAAGGGATGAGCCATTCTTTTCCATCTTTTTCTCACTCACTAAACTGAAAAAGATACCCTGAGTTTTCTTCATTTTACTCATTAAAATTTTTTGATGAAGGTATTGAGTTTGTCGTCATGTGACTCATTAAAAATTCATGACAAAAAACAAGTTTAGTCCATCACCTCGTACTCATAACAAAATGAGGTAGACATCTATTGAAAATAAGTTTCTCTTTATCAGGGTTCAATAGATTAACTAACGAAAAGTAACCGATCTAGGTATACTATTAACCTTTTGTCGCACCTGGTTAACAACTATGACAAAGGGACTACCATGGAGTTGCACTTTACGATCTTTTCAGAATCTCTAAATATAAAAAGACCGCCGAGTTGTCTAGTCTAGACTCTTTAAATTACATAGACAAGACATACAGTCGTTCTTTTCACGATACTTTTCAGACTCTTAAAACATGAAAAAATCAACGAGTTTGCCTGTCTAGACTCATTAAACTAATCAAACAGGGTAAAGAGTTGTTGTTTTTGTGGTCCTTTTCAGACTCTTTAAAAATGAAAAGATCGATGAGTTTACATGTTTGGACTCATAAAATTAATCAGACGAGGAAAGTGGACAATACAAATGTATTCCATATTTGAAAGCGTGGTTTGGCAACAATCATTCCCTTGAACATGTCACTCCCTCAAATAAACCTCCTTTTGATGGCCTCTCAATATGAACCCTACCATCCTATGATTTTTAGCATATATACCCTAATGTAATTGCATCTCTGTATACTAACACTCTGTAGTGTTCATGAGTCTAGTGCTATCTGGTTAAAATCTTTGTCGTGCCTTCTATTGTTCAAGGATTACCCATTTGCTTCCTCCATCAACCAATCAAACATATCATTTCATCATGCCTTCTGTTGTTTAGACCCAAATACTCAAAAGATTCCTCAAAAAACAAAATCATTCTTGTCTCGTTTTGTGTCGATTGATGTACGACACATTATTGCCTACCTTTCGACAGGTTTCCTCCTATTGACTTCAACACTCTATCTAGGAAGATAACCCAGAAACACATTCAGTACCTTGGTACTTGCAGACATTAGTGGCAGGTTACCTCGTGTTTTGATCAGGGGTTCTCATTATTGGCTCCTAGTTAAGCAATTCTATGGGTGTTCGACGACAAAGACATCTTTCACACTCGCTAGTTTGTACTGTCCATCTTGGAGACCATCACCATTATCGGTGGCCTTTCTCACGTCTATTAACAGTCTCCATTATAGATTAGTAATTAGATGATTTCATGCATGTTCAACGTCAACGCATATTTTCACATGTATCGATCTATGTCGTTCGGTGAAGCAGAAATCAAGACCTTGGGTAGAGGCTTGCATCATTCAACCTTGTTTCCTCTCCCAAGTTGTGAATATAGTTTTTTGGAGACAGTTGTTTCAAGATGATTCTATTATGACACTGGATCCACATTGTGCTTATCGGCGGCCAACCTTGTTATATCGCTTTGGAGAAAATTACTCTGACATAGCTACTGAGCATGGGAATGCCCGACTTAGGACATGATTTTAATAGTTTTATATATATGTGTTGTATTAGGTTTTCCTTGCCACTCGAAGCTTTTCTCTCTCTCTAAAAATTTTGACAGATAATTACAGTTTTGGTAAATTATTTCGGCCATCGTCTCTGCCTTTGATCTCATACTTTAAGGGGCATCTGGTATACAACAAAATGACCTCCTCATCAACTCAGAGGTGAAAGACATGATGACTGATGCAAAGACCACAATTGTAGGCCTTGATTCCACACTAAAACTGGTTACACACTAAAAACCTACTTTATAAAGCTTGTTACCAAGCCTAAGGGTGCGTTAGTGACCCTACTAACTCAAGTTGTTAGACCAACGGCAGCGTTAGTGAAACTAAGGGAAGTTCAATGGGTCAAGCCAACAAATTGACTCACAAATATCTAGATATTTATCCCTAAATTTGCTCAAGAAAAGCAAGGAAACATCCAAAATCAAGATATTTGGAGGATTTCTAATCTAAGAAAAGAAGGCAAATGGGAAAGATCTGAAAAGTAGAGCAAGTTCATTGCTTTTGCCCTAGTGAACTCTATGAGGAACTTGGCAACCCTAACTCAATTGCAATATAAGCAAGGTGAGGGTTTATTATGAAAGGGGTCAGAACATTTGAAAGGATAGCCTACTAAACTGTCGTGAATTGTCACATACTTGAAGAAGTGAGCTAGAAGAGAGAGAGAGAGAGAGAATCGGAAGGGGCAAAGGAAGACTGATACAACAGATGGTTGTAATCACTATTCTGTTATTAACATAGAACTATAGTTGTGTTCCCTACTCCATAGTGTTGGTAACCTTGTTCATTAAGTTGTTCATTTGATACTTGTTTAGATGAGTAGTTTAGTTGTATGCAAATAGATGTTCATTGTGCATTCGTATAATAGTTTTCAAGATTGTATGTTGTGATTGTGTTTGCCTTTCCTTTGTGCAGGAATTGATTTGGAGCTAGCTTTGAGGGAGTTCTTCTTGGCTGCATTGCGTTCTCCAAACAAATCTAGAAGGAGACTTGAGGTAATCCTCTTTCCATACATTTTTAACTTATATTTGATAGATGAACATGTGTATAACGTGGTAGCTTCTGCAGATAATATTACAGTCTGTCAAAGGTCCCAAGAAGGCCTTTGAGGGTAGTTTTCATTCTCCATACACCATGCATTTTACCCCATCATATTCATCCGCATGTGTAACATCTGTTCTGTTGTCATTGTTCCAACTGCGAGGCTGGTCAAAAGGGTACCAACCTAAGGAGGGTGCACCTGTAATTCCTGCAACTGTGCTTTGAGGGCCCCCAACACAATCTGGTTCTCCTACATGAAATTTTGGAGGGCTTTAGAGGTGGCATCATGCACTGTCTCACCGATGTCGTGCAGATCACTCTCGGCTATGGTGATCGAGTCAATAGACAACCTTGATGCCTTAACCTTCTTGTGCAACCCTATCTGCTCGGTTGGGTACTGGTGCTTCAATTGTGTTAACATGGTTTGTGTGTCTGTGCCTCCCTCTTCTTCCTCTACTTCTTGCCCATGTGAAGGCAATGTTTGGCCCTCGACCACCTTCACCTCTACCTCCTGTGATGTTCTTGATATTGTTGCAGCCTTTTCCTGCTCAGCTGTTGTCTATGCAGTGTTCCGCGTCGCCCGAACTTTCGTTGCCGCTACCTCCTTCCTTCTCTTTTCTTCCAAACGTGTGATGTGCATCTTGGCCTTGTCTTTCTTCCTTTGTGCTGTTGACTTCTCTATCTCCGCGATGTCTAGAGCATGCCACTACGGTGGCCATGTCTCTAGGATGTTAAATATGACATCATCTATGGCTACAAAGAGTAGCTTCCTCCATTATTTGGTCGAGTCCTTGCACGCTCTAATGTAAATGCTATGGATGTTTGCTTTAAATTCCGAAAAACTCCAAGGCTGTTGTAGACAATGGGCGACAACCGTGGCTTGCGATTGATCCCCATTTTGAGGTTCATCTCCATGAACACCCAGAATATTTTGTTGCCGCAAATCCTAGTGGCATCCTTTGTGGCCCAGAGTGAAGTGTACTTCATAGCCTCTAACAGATCTTTTTCAATTGTGGGGAATTGACTGTCCTCCAGTAATTCCCTTGCCATGAGCACTATGGACAGCAGAAGCCATGCATAGTGGAACGTTTTTCCCTGTTCCTGAGCTTCATGGCAATTCTCTAAAAACTCCTTGCAGAGGAACTTAGACCAGTTAAACTGGACCCCCTCTTCACACTACTTAGCTAGTGCTACCACTGATGCGGGTACCTCGTCTACGTGGCACTTGCGCATAACCTTACCGGCCAGTATTTGGGTTGCCACTTTCACTCCTTTGTCACTAATTTTGGATATGGCGTAGCCCCTTTTCTTCTTCACCAACTTGTATTTTTTCTTCATGGTCTCTGCAATGGCCAAGTCACTGCTCTTCCCCTCCGAGATGTCTGCGAGGTCCTCTCCTTTGCATGGAAGCTGGGAAATGTAGTGAATCAAGTTTGTTGTGATGGGGATGGGATCCTATAGCCACAAACACCCATAATGCACCAGGCAGAGCAGCTGCCTAATGACAAAAATGGTTATTTGCATGTGATGGAAATGTGGCACACAGAGTAGGTTCAGTAGCCCAGACTTTTCCACTTCACGCAACCACTTTTGCAGGTCTAATTCTATAACCCCCACTGCAGTGTTCTGCTTGGGCTTCATGAGGTGCGTGGTCTCAAGGTGAGGGAACTTATCATGGTCAGCGAGGTCCCAATATTCGAATTTTAGGCTCGGCACCCATCCAAGGTGCATACCCTCAAAAATAATGTTGTTTGGGAGGAGCGAGGTCTGGAGAGAGCTCTTGATCTTGTCGAGGTCCTTGGGCACTATAGCATTTTCTTTCTGCCGGGGAACATAGGCGGGCAGCTTTGTCGAGGGGTTCGTAGGCTCAGTTTTCCTCCTCCATGTCTTCGTCCTCATATTCTATGATGATTAGGTCCTCCAGGTCTTCCTCTTCTGCAACGGTCTCTATGGCAACAACTTTCCCTTTCTTCCCCATTAACAGCTTGGTGCGCAGCAGGTTCTGCGGGGACACACATATGGGAACTATCGCTTGTTTGTCCTTCTTGGGTCTTGGTGTGCGTGGTGATTTCGGGATTTCTGCCACAATCCCAACACCTTACGGAGCATCCCCCATAGTTAGGGCATGCGTGGCCTCTTCGGCAGTCAGTTTTGTTATCTCCATAATGTCCTCAGCTATTTCCATTGTGTCCGTCCAAAAATCTAGCACTCACGAACTCAATGGCTCAATCAATGCTCAGCACACAACAATCAAGGCTTTGTTGAATATCTCAATTCGCAAATGACCAAGTGTTATTTGCTAGGCAATCCTTTGTAATTTATAGCACTTTTTGAATTTGAATTCGATCGTTCCCCCAAAATCTAGTTCATTAATACTCCTTTGACGGTAAATTTTCCCAAATCTTGCCCATAAATCAAGTCTTAAATGCCTATTGCCTGCTCCATTTGGTCTCAAGTCAAGCATCCCATCATGAATAGTAACTTCAATGGTCACATTCTAGGCAACCTGTGCGGTAGCGCAGCCCCCCGTGTGCAGTCGCAGACCTTGTGACTCTTTTCTTCTGTACGCAGCTCCAACATCAGGCAGCTCCTGGGAAAAATAGTTTATAGTCTTGCACTTCCTCTCAACTGCCTGGAGTGCTAAGACTGTACTTCCTTCAGCTAGTCAGGTGGTCGCACCACCCATGTGAAGTTTCATCCTGTCATCCATCATGTTTCCTAGAGAATACCCACCTTTTATTGTTATGGTCAGCATCATGCACTTTACCATCTGCAATGCGCTACCCTAGTCAATACACTTAGCAATGTGTGGTCCAAGCCAAGGAATCAGACTAGTCAATTCGTGGTGATAGGCCTTAAACCTGTCATCGCAATCATACGCATACTACCTTATCACCCTGATCTTTTTGCTGAGAAAATATTCCTTTATCTCATCCTCCAACTTCTTAACTTTCGCGTCCACCAGAGCACTTTTCTTCCTTAAACGTACCCTTTCTTCTTCAAGGTCTTGGAGTCTAAGGTTTCCCTGTTGGATTTCTATTGCCAAGGTTCCACAAACTGTCATATCTACCATTGCTATTATGCGTAGTCTAAGCTCTCCAAGTACTATAGGACTTACTGCGGTTGCTTCATACGCCAGCCTTAGCAGTGCCTATGTGATCAGGTTTTTGCACGTGGTCCTATAAGCCCAGAGAACCATTGGTATGCGCAAGTCCCAGTCAGTTCGCTTCACATTGTGGACCTTGTTCAGCACTTTAGGTACTTTGTTAAAAGCTTCTGTGTGGATATTCTTTTGTGCGCTTGTTCTTTCCATACTTCGTGGTCCCAACCAGAGGGGTCACTCACACCATTGCCTTACCCGCACCTGCTTACTGATAGTGTCCCCTACTAGGAGGACGGTGTGCATTCGTATAGGTTTCGCACCATATACCTGTATCCACCTGGATAGGAGGGTGCGCGGGCTGGTTCATTCAACAATTTTGTCTGTTAATCACATCAAAGGCTTCCCAAAACACATGCGCATCATCCTTCTACATTCACTCTAGTCCTCAAAACTTCGTTGGTGTGTACCCCACCATCTTGTGGGCATAGCTCACAGTACCCATTTTAGAGCATTGAAACACTGTTGTTCCGTTACTTCTCTTTCAAATTTTTTCAAGAAGTCATCCACCTCGCTTAACCCATCATACAAAGGTAGATCTCTTACCTCTGTTGCTATCCAGCACAATGACCTCATCATCATGTTACAGTTGAGTGTGGTTACCTCGTGTAACCGGTTCTGCCATTGTTCTATCTCCTCGTCAAAGTCAGATGTGCAGGAGCTTTCACGCTCCCATGAGATTCGACCATCCACGATTGGATTTACCCAGTCCTGCTCCCACACAGTTATCTTGTAGATGCAGTCCAAGTCATCATTGTTGTGGTAGTCATGCACCGACTCCGTGTAGTGCAATCCCTCTACAAGGTCTAAAGGTACCACTACATGCAGAGACTTTTTCTCAAAGATCATCTTGCGCTTCTTTAGATTTATCACTCCATTCATGTCAATGGCCCAATACATTCCCAATAGTGCGAGGTAGGGATTACTGTCATCAACAATCTCTATTACTTTGAAATCTACTAGCGGGCTTGCTCCTTCAATATCTACCATGATTCCTTGTAATCTCCCCATAGGTAGGATCTTTTGCTAGTTCACCATTCGTAGTTGGATAGGAGACCATTGCAACATAGGCCTGCCCATGCACTCCCATGTCTATTTTGGCAGGATGTTCATGTCCGACCCTAGATCCAGAATCACTTGGTCCATCTCATATTCCACAATTTGCACGGTCAATCTCATTTCCATTCATGTTTTCCTCGTGTACTTTCTCAGCTTCTAGACTACGCGTAGTTCTCCAACCATGGTCCCAACACATCTAGTTATGAGTTCCTGCAGCCCCTTTACAGCCTTGTTGTCGCGCAACAACTCCATGCATGTCTCCAGAATGTAGTGAACATCGATGGGTCCATTTCCGGATCTAGTTTGTCTTTACTTCCTGAAGTGGAGGCATCAGTGAAGCTCCTCTTAGCTTCCATGAAGATCTCCTTAGCACTCCAAATCAGATTTTGGTTTCTTCATTGGAGCCTTGCGAATCCAAGTGCTTTCTTCAGGTTGCTTGCCTTTGTCATCCCCTGTCATAATACCACTCTGGAGCATTATATTTACCTTAGGGTCTTCCTCATGTGGCTCAGACCTCATCATTTGTAGGTTCTAATTCGGGGGAGGATGGAGTGCTCCTTTATCGTGCAACCTCACTATCAGTGTGGGACAATCCTCCGTCTCATGATCAAACAATGTATAATACAAGCATGATGATCGCGTTGGAATCATACAATCGTGGGAATAATTCCTTGGCCCTCCACAATTGTAACATATCAGTTGTTCACAACCTCTTCCTAGCCCCCCTCCACCTCGGCCTCGTCCACGCCCCTGAAGTCTGGTGTGCACAATTCCTACATTTTGATCGAGGGGTAGAGTTTTCGTGGGAACGTTGTAGATAGGAGTTCTATCCATCATTAGCTCATAACTTCTATAGGTGTGCTCATCATGTCTTACTAACCTGCAAAAATTACAGAACAACTGCTGTTAATTCTATGTATACTTCTGTAATAGATGGCAGTTATTTGTAGCATGCTTTCCTCCTATCTGACAAATCGCACACGATAGTGTAGGCACCATGCTTGGTCCTACTTTTTCCTCCGGTCTTCGTGGCATTGGCCCTCCTCCCACAAGGTAATTTGCGAACACTGGACAGTGATCCTTGTCGTGCCCATGGCCCTTGCAGTTTATGCACCATACCTCATCCCACATCTCTGGGTGGGTTTCCTGTCTTGTTTCAAACTCTACATCTCCAGGCACAAGTTTTTCAACTGCACATCAATCTGCTGAACTTCCAGGTTAGGATCTTGTGCAATCTCATCGCAACCTCCAAAGCCTTAGCCTGAGTGGTTAACCTTTCTTGTGACATCTCGTTCCGTAGATGCGGTGTTAATGATGCTACGAACCATTCGCCGTGTTTCCCATTTGTTAATTTCATGTTCGCATCGCGAATTGTGCACTTCAGTCTTTGATCCAACTCCCATAGGATCTCACCTGGTAGCATTGTGATTTCCTTGAATCCAATGATCGACTGTGCTTCTGACTTTGGCCTACTAAATTATTTTTTTAGCGCAACTTGGATATCCGCGATCCCTGCATTTGGATTTTCATTGGAATGCTTAATGTACCAGGTCAGTGCGCGATCCTGCAGAGCACTGACCAACGTTGCCTTCTTTATATTGTCGTCTATGACACCCTGTGCTTCCCATACATCTTTTATTACGAACAAAAACTAGTCTGAATCTTCATTACCTACTCCCTTGAACAATGGTAGCTTTAACATGCTTGCCATACTGCTTTACAGTGGTGGTGGAGGTGGTATGGGCGAAGACAGGGATGAAGACGGTGAAATTGGTGGTGGTGTGGGTGGAGGTGGTATGTGCAGAATTCTCTGTCTTACCATATTGATTACGCTTCTTGGTGAGACCTTCGCGAGCTCTTCTCCGCCCCCTCGTGGATGTGAAATCAAGAGGCTAGTTTCTAGTTCTGTGCTACCTTTGTTTCTGTAGATTCTCCCACTCCGCTTAGCCCCAAACATCAATTTATTCGCATAACCTACTTTTCGCATAGTATAATTTTAATCCAAGTGTTCAAATATTTAACGTACTTACCTCGTGGTCCCTTGAGGAAGCGTCACTCTACCTCGCTATAGCTGACTGAAGTATCTACTGCGAATTCAGTGATGAATCCTCCTATGATTCGATCGAGCCAGTGATCGACAACGCACGCGATCTTATCTTTTGATGCTTCCAGTCTACACACCGATTATGGAGTCCACACAATAGATTTGTCAATTTTACGCCTTCCTTGGCTATCTGCTAGCTTCACGATCCAGTCGTACAACTCTATGGGGAAGGATGCAAAGAAAATTTCATGGATCTTCACGAATTCCTGTTTTCCTACTCTGCGAACTCATGAATTTTTCTGTCCAACCAATCTTCAATTCCTTTCTTTGTCAGATTCCAGTGATACGACATCAGACATCTCTATGTAGATCCCGGTCCCGACAATGAAATCATGTGTTGTCTTGTTGGGGCCTGATCTAGGTTTAGAGTTAATTAGCCAAACAAATCCATTTACTACTGGCCCTTTCGGTAACATTCCGCGGAGAGCGGACTGAGATCTCACCCGAAGTAGTATGGGAGGGTGCTAGAACCAGGTTTCGACCCCCTTGAGATGTTTGAGAGGTACAATTGGTCCTCAGTTTGTTCCTACGCATAGTTCGCTTCATGCACTTCTCATTCCTCATGGCCTGATACACCGCCTTCGCGCAGCTCTAACCAGGGGTTGTGCCACACTCTACACTATTACCCAAGATCTTACTTATCTTTGAGTGTTAATTAATTACCTTCGCCTACTTGAACGTCTTAAGTTATAATTAGAAATACCAAACATTCATACACAATCGCGCAGTAAATAAATAGTATACTTGCAAATTATATCTAATCATGCATCAAACCAAGAAAATATACACATAATTATAGCAAAACTTCTCTTTATTGATTCTCCCAACAGTTACAGACTCCACCTACCCTACGTACTCAACTGCAGGGGTCCATGCACTCAGCTGCGGAATATTAGGCCTCTGCGCACTTAGTTGCAGAGCCTTCTCCTACTCTATGACCCACAGACACACTTTACACTTCGACTCAATTACTTAGACTTCTCATGCTTCCCTTCCCTTCATTTTGTTATCTTTTACACTTAGAGCCTCACTCTATTTATACAATTCCATAGTCCGCAGACCATGGGTAGGTCTATCTGGGTGGCATTAAATTACAAAAACTAGGGTGGACAATCCTGTGACTCTATTATACTTTCACACCCACGCCCGCAATTTGCGGAGCTTTTACAAAAAGATTTGATCAAAACTTGGGCTTTAAGCCCCAAAACATGCCTTGGGGGGATTCCATGCCCAACATACCTGATGAACTGTTTACTGCTGAAGATCTTTCTTTTGATATTCAATTCGATCTATCCCTTTTTCTATCAAAGTCTGAGTCTTTTCTTACAGAAGTAGTTTTTGACCCTATAAAGTTTGATTCCTACTTGCCTACTTCTCAATATTTGTTTTCTAGACCTTCTGTTAAATCTTTATTTTCAAAACTTAATCTCAAGGTTTGGTCCAACTTTGATAAGCTCCAAAGCCTTATAGACCAGCTTCAAATCACCACCGAAAATGCCTACATCCAATATCAGCTTGAAATTTTGTCTGCTGCTACATCCTCTACCATAACTCCAAGTACATCAACCACCACATCGATTATTGTCAATCCACCACTACCTCCTTTGACATCATCATCTCAATCAACATAACCCATTGTAGTTCCCATACAACTTCCTCCAGCAATCATGGCAAGGTTTTCTCCTTTAATATGCCTGGTCAACTTGTAGCTCTACCTCAAAACTATGGCCAAAGACTTCCTCTGTTTGATGGCGGTCCCAAAATCACAGTGCAGCGGCATGTTGACAAACTGGTGGATTTCATCGATCTAGAAGAGGTTGATGATGAAGATGCCAAAATGAGAATAATAGCACAGATATTTTCTAGGGACGTGAAAAAGCACTTTCATAGTTTGGAAGCTAATTCCACCAATACCTCTCAGCGGCTAATAGAGTTTTTTCTTAGCTCGATGGCAAGAGAAGAAGAATCCATTACAGATTTTGGCGGAGTATAATTCCATGAAAAGAACCTTAAATGAGACAATGCAGGAATTTACAACAAGTTTCAATATGGTGTACAATTCCATTCCAATGACATGAAACCTCCCCCTTGTTTAGCCTTCCTCCACTATCCTAATGCCTTTGACCTAAACATGGCATATCAACTTACGGAGACAGATCCTACAACTTTAGAAGAAATGCAACACAATGCTATAAGTGGAGAATCCAATTTACTAATCAAGAAATCTAAAATAAAACCACAGAAACCGAAGAAAAAACTCACCATTAAGGAGGAGTCTTCCTCTTCTACTGATGGTAAACTGGACACCCTCATAAAGACCATGGAAATAATGATGGATAGAATGACTATCGCTAATCGACAAGTGGAGCCTTCAATAAGGAATCCAAATTATAGGGACAAATTCATAAATAAGCAAAAAGAGCAGAAAACTCAGGATCCTCAGGGACAGATCAGAACTCCTTTTCAGCAAAACTACACTCAGGGTTTGGAAGAAGATGAAGAAGACATTGTTGAAGCTAATAATTTCTTTGAGGAAGATGAACTACCTAATTTTCTGATCGAGGAAGATCAGTTTTCTCAGGAATCTCTTACACCAAGTGATGATTCCTGGGAAGTGTAGACTGAAGAGTACCAATGTGAATATCATAATGCTCTCAGTCATTTGTAGAAACAGTACAATTTGAGGAGCAGGAACGTGCCTATCACATTGCATCATAAAAGGAAAAATTCTCAGAGGGATGCATAAGACAAAGAAACAAATTCTACAGATCAAAACAGAGAAAAGGAGATCATCATTCTAATTCAGGACAAAAATAATGAAGCTTCCACCAGCAATGTAAGGAAGGATAAAGAGGCTCAAACTGAAGGTCAAAGGAAGGAGTTGTGTCCCAAAGGGCAGCTTGAAAAGAAGGACATCCCTACGAAAGAGGTAGACAAGCAATCCAATCTATTTAGTTTAGAGAATGAAAAATAAAAATTGAAATATTCAATTCCTCTAACTGAACTAATTAAGAATGACAAATACAAATCCTAGATTGCTAAAATGTTGAAAGTAGATCACATGTCAGACACGATAAATGTTGTCGATAATGAGCCTGCAATTCTGTTTGGTCTAGTCATAGAGGGAAGTGTTGAAGATAATGAAGTCCCACCTTTCTATCTTAGTTTGAAACTCCATGAGTTTATCCTCCATAATGCCATGTTAGATTCCAGGGCCTCACATAACCTTATGCCAAAAGCTATTATGGACAAGTTGGGATTAGGTATCACCCAACCTTACCACGACCTCTATTCATTTGATTCAAGGAGAGTGAATTTCCTTAGTCTTATCAAATATTTAGTAGTGTCCCTTGACCAAATTTCACCCAAAAATGTGTTGATGGATGTAGAGGTCGTTGATATACCTCCACATTTTAGCATGTTGCTTTCACGGTCTTGGGGGGAAAAGCTTAAAGGAACCTTGCAACTTGATTTCTAATATGCTACTATACCTGTATTCAGGTAGCTTAGGAAACTGAACTGGGAGAAGAAAATGAAAAGCAAAGAAAAACCCAATAGTCACCACATCCATGTTGTACATACTGACCTAGAGTCTTTCATTTTGTAAAGTAATTTGAGTTCAGTTGATGATGATAGGAAAATTGTAGAAATTTCAGAAGTTTCGGATGTCATAAGTAGTGTACAGGAAGATTTGATTGCAGAAAAACAGAAAAATAATGCAGATTGTTTGCAGCTGGAAAATTCACCTAAAGATATTGTTGAATCAATGCCAAAAACACATATTGTTGAGAGATTGAATCATCCTCCAGACAATCAGACAGTTCATCCCTCCAAAGTTCTGTTTCTGGATGAAGAAGATGGTCTTTGGACGATGGAGTTTGTTGGTGCATTGGGGAAAGAAGGATATGGGATTGGCATGTGGATTCATGGTCCCTTGCATCATTCATTTAAAATTCCTTGCAATGTAAGATTGATTTCATATAAGTTGGCTTTTTGTTGTTCAAATAATGAGGCGGAGTACAAATCATTGATTTTTGGCATTAAAATTCTGAAAAAAACTGGAAGCAATGAAAATTTCAACTTATGGCAACTCTGAGTTGGTAATTAAACAGGTAAAAGGGGAGTACCAAGCTAATCATTCAAGGATGTGAGCTTATTGAAATGTTTTCCTTGACATTATTAAGACCTTTTCAGAATATGCTTTGTCTTTGATTCCTTTAACTCAGAATATTATGGCAGATTCCCTCGCTACTACAACAAGTATGGTAATGATTCTTGTTCACTCAAATAAGAAGTATTCAATTCATGTTAAGCACTGCCCAATTGTCCCTGACAATCTAAGATATTGGCAAGTGTTTTAGGATGACAAACAAATTAACAATTTTCTGCATATGGAGGATGAATTCTTGAATTCCCATATTGATGATGCATCTGATGAGAATGATCCAAAAATTGAGGCTACTGAAGTTGAAATGCTGCAGTTGAAAGAAAATAACATTCCTTGAGTTCTTGTACCTATGGAAGAGTTATTTTATTGTGATGATGTTGCCAAAAAGCCCACCATGGTCCCCACAAAAAAATGTGTTGAAGATATAAAAATTGGTACAATGAACAAGCCCAAGATGGTCAAAGTGTCAAAGTCTTTATCCCCAGAGGTGAAAATTAAGTACATTGCATTGATGACATAATTATCCAATGTATTTGCTTGGGATTATTTAGATCTTAAAGTGTATGACAAGAAAATCATCCAACATACTATACTAGTCAAGCCTAATCATAGACCATTCTGATAGAAGCTTAGGAGGATTAATCCAAAAAATTTGTTTCAATTGAGAAAGAGGAAAATAGACTTTACAAATCTGGTATTATAGATCCTATTCATTCTTCTGAATGGATTTCAAATCTTGTACTGGTGAGGAAGAAAATAGGGGAGATTCATTTTTGTATTGATTTTAGAAACTTGAACAAAGTGTCCTTAAAGGACAATTATCCTCTTCTGAAGATGGACCATATTCTGCAAAGGGTAGTTGGGTCTTAGAGGATGTCAATGCTTGATGGGTACTCGGGCTACTACCAAATTTTGGTGCATGCAGATGATCAATTGAAAACATCTTTTACGTCACCATGGGTTACATTTATGTACACCAAACTTCCATTTGGTTTAAAGAATGCAGGGACCACTTTTCAGCGAGCAATGGACATTGCTTTTGCTAACGAAAGGGATGTATTATTTATTTGGATGATCTCACAATTTTTTCCAAGTTTGATGATGAGCACTTGAATCATCTAAGAATTGTTTTTCAGAGATGCAAAAAATTCAGCATTTCGCTGAATCCAAAGAAGATATTATTCGCCATGGATGAGGACAAGTTGTTGGGGCACATCATTTCCAAAGATGGTATTCGCATTGACCCTGCATAAGTGAATCAATCCAAAAATTAGATTTCCCAAGAAAAAAAAAAGAGATTCAATCATTTAATGGAAAAATAAACTTTTTGAGGAGATCCATCCCCAACCTTGTTGAACATTTAAGGGAGATGACCAATATGCTGAAGAAGGACAGCGAGATAAGGTGATCAGAAAATGCTAAGAAATCATTCAATGTAGTTAAATTTTCATTATCAACTACCCCTACCTTGATCAGTCTTGATTATACTTCAAACTTTATTATTTTTTCTTTCACCTCCAAGCATACTTTAGCAGTTGTCCTAATTCAAAATAGGGATTAGAAAAATGAACAGCCCATAGCTTTTTTCAATCGAACTATAAGAGATGTAGCACTAAAGTACAACATTATTGAGAAGCAAGCTTTAGCCTTGGTGAAATCTATTAATTACTTCCGAGTTTACATTCTGCACTCACATATTGTAGCTTATGTTCCAACAGCAGTAGTGAAAGAAGTTCTCATGCAGACAGATCCAGAAGGTAGGCAGGGAAAATGGATCGCAGTGATGTTAGAGTATGATTTAGAGATTAAGCTGACAAAGCTGATCAAGGGACAAGGTTTGTAAAATCTTATGTCTAAATCTAATTTTCATGCATTAGATATCAGTATGATTGTTGCCCTCTCTGAACAAGAAGTGGAATATTCATAAATACAGCTATCAATTATTTTCACTTCATCTCTGTGGTACTCTGACATAGTCTATGTATTGCAGCATTTTAATCTTCTACTGAAGTGTCCAAACATAAAAGTAGATCATTAAAGTTGAAAGCTTCCAAATATTGCATTCTTGATGGTTTTTTGTTGTGGAATGATCCAAGTGGTGTGTTGTTGAATTGTCTTGTTGAAAATGAAGCAAAAGATGTGATGAGCAATTTCCACAAGGGAGATCGTGGTGGCTGCCTCTTCTGGAAAACTATAGCCAAAACAATTTTGAGGGTTGGGTTTTATTAGCCTACTCTTTTTGTTGATGTGTATAAAACAATGATGAGCTATCATGAATGCCAGATTTTTCAAGGGGAACAAAAACTTTTACCATTGCCATTGTAGCTCGTTTCAGTCTCGGCTCCATTCCAGTAGTGGGGTCTTGATTTTGTTGGGGATATCCATCCTTCATCATCAACATAACACAAATGCATTCTAACAGCCACGAATTATTTTATAAAATGGATTGAAGTGATCCCAACCAGGAAAGTTATTGATTCTGTTGTCATTCAGTTTATTGAATGTAATATCTTGTCTAGATTTGGCTGCCCGCATAAGATAATCATTGATAATGTTGTTTCTTTTAAGTCAAATAATATGGTGGAGTTCTATAAGAAGTATTATATCACACTGGGGCATTCAAAAACTTATTATCCACAAGGGAATGGGCTGGTTAAATCTTCCAATAAATCTTTGATCAACATAATCAAGAAAGTGTTGGAGGTCAATAAGAAGAACTGGCATGAAAAGCTCATTAATGCTTTATGGGTGGACAAAGTAACAAGAAATCCATAGGCATGTCTCCTTTTCAGTTTTTGTATGAGGTTGATACTGTCTTTCCTCGTACCTTGTTGTCCCAGTCATGAGGATTCTGTAGGAAGTGGGTACTGAACCGAATTATTTGCAGTGAAGGATAAGTCAGATGATCCATTTACAACAACCCAGGGAAGAAGTATTTCAGAATGCTTCTAAGCTTCAAGAAAGGATTAAAAATATTTATGACCAGAAGACTAAAGAAGATAACTTGAACATGGCTGATGTAGTTCTTCATTGGGATGCAGAGAATGAAGAAAAGGGCAAGCATGGTAAGTTCGAAAATCTGTGGAAAGGACAATACATAATCTTAGCTTTTAGAGGAAAGAATGTTTATCTGTTGGAAGAAGTGAATGAAAAGAGTTATTCAGGAGGAGTGATAAATGGTAGGATTCTCAAGCACTACCTTACTTGAAGAAATTTCTGCAAATTTTCATTATCATTGTATATACCAGTTTACTTTTCATGTCAGAGTGTGAAGTGGATATCATGGGAGTTTGAAGCCTAAGGAGAAGGCAATAAGGCTTCTTTGATCTGCTGCTAGTTTGAAGTATTTTATTTATTTATTGTTTGTTGAAGTTAGTTTTTCAGTTAGTTTTCAGTTTGAGTTCGGTCTCTGTATTTTCACTCCATGCCCAATGAATAAGGCTACCTATTCTACGGTGTTCTTGACACCTCCAAGCAGTTGCCATCCCCAGCTAGAGCTAATGATAGTGTCAGTCAGTTCTTCCTGTCACCAGCGATCAAATATGCTCTTACAAGATTTGTTAGGGGTCTCAAAGTCAAATTTTATCATATCATTAGGTTTTCAAAATACAATTTGGTCACTAGCTAGTGTGTCTAGGCCTATTGCTTCTCCTTCAAAGTTTTCATGTTCTTGTCACTACCATCACTCAGTTGGATGTACCATCATTGAACAAATCATCATCCCCATCTCATTCATGTCACCACGGTCTTCATTCAGCTCAGTGTCACCATTAGGTCATTAGGGTTAGAATCATAAAAAAATTGTCATGCCATTCATAAAACCAGGAAATGAAGGATTGGTGATAGGGTTTGATCAAAACGTTATGTTTCTAAGTGTAATTCATTTCAAAGTGATGTAATAAGTTATGTTCTAAAATATGCATTTGAAAGTTCCAATTTACATAGATTTTCCAAAGTAAACTGAAAAATGCATGGTGGGCCACCCTACCATTATAAATTGAGTTCCACAAGCTATAAGTAAAATTGCATTCCACTTCTCTCTCTTATATTCAGTGCTAAAGAGCTCTCTTTCACCAAAAATATAGTTCCTCAACATTTTCAAAGACAAAAACACTCCAAAAAACGATCCAGGTAGCTTCACTGCATTTTCTTTGCATTTTGTTGCGCTTTCCAAGATTTTGTTGCATTTTATCAATCACTCGTTCTTGACACCTTAGTCCGCACTCTGTGGACTGTTGCTGAAAGGGCCAGTAGTACAGGGATTTGTTTGGCTAATTAAGCCTGAACCTGGGTCAGGCCCCAACAAGTCAACAAATGGTTCTATTGTCGGGACTGGAATCTACATAGAGATGTCTGATGTCGTATCATTGGAATCCAACTAAGAAAGAAATTGAAGGTTGGTTGGACAGGAGAATTCACGAGTTCATGGCATTGGAGAACAGGAAGCCGCTACTATCAAAAGAAGAGTGGTTAGACTATTACCTGTACACAGAGATCCATGAAATTTTCTTCGCATCTTTCCCTATTGAGTTGTACGAGTGGACCATGAAGTTAGCAGATAGCCAAGGAAGGTGTAAGCTCGACAGTCCTATTGTGTGGACCCCAGAGTTGGTGTGCACATCGGAAGCATCGGAGGATAAAATCATGCATACTGTTGACACTGGCTCAATTGAATTATAGGAGGATTCATTATTGAGTTCACGGTAGATAATTTAGTCAGCTATAGCGAGGCAGAGTGATGCTTCCTCAAAGGACCCCGAGGTAAGTACGTTAAGTCTTTGGACACTTGGATTAAAATGCTACTATGTGAAAAGTGTATTATGCAAATACATTGATGTTCAAGCCTACGCGAAGTGGGAAAATTTACATAAATGAAGGTAGTGTAGAACTAGAAACTAGCCCATTGATTTCACATCCGCGAGGGGACGAGGAAGAGCTCGTGAAGGTCTCACCAAGAAGTGTGATCAATTTGATAAGGCAGAGGATTCCGTGCATACCACCTCCACCCACACCACCAACAGCTTTTCCACCTTCACCCATCTTCGCCCATACCACCTTCGCCACCACCGTGAGTCAACATGGTAAGCACGATAAATTTGTCAGTGTTCAAGGGAGTAGGAAATGAAGATACGGACCAGTTTTGGTTCGTGATAAAAGTTTTATGGGAAGCACAGGGAGTTACAGATGAAAATATAAAGAAAGAGACGTTGGTCAGCGCTCTGCAGGATCGCGTGCTAACTGGGTATATTAAGCATTCTAATGACAATCTGAATGCGGGGATCACAGATATCCAAATTGCATTAAACAGAGAATTTAGCAAGCTAAAGTCAGAGGTGCAGTCAATCATTGGGTTCATGGAGATCATGATGTTACTAGGCGAGACCACTTGGGAATTAGATCAGAGAATGAAGTGCACAATTCGTGAAGCTAATATGACCTTGATCGATGGCAGCACCGTGAATGGTTTGTAGCATCACTAACATCGCATTTAAGGAACGCGATGTCACAACAAGGTTAACAACTCATGTAGAGGCCTTGGAGATCATGATGAGGCTGCATGAGACCTTGATGTAAGATCCTAACCTGGGAGTTCAACAGATCCATGCATAGTTGAAAAACTTGTACCTTGAGATGCAGAGTCTGAAACAGGACAGGACAGCTCGCTTAAAAGTGCACGAAGAGGTATGGTGTGTTAAATGTAAGGGTCAAGGTCATGATAAGGACCACTGCCCAATGTTCTCGAATTACCTTGCGGGAGGAGTATTGATGTCATTAAGACTGGAGGCCCAAGCAGGAACTAGCACGGCGCTTGCGTTGTGGTGTGTGATTTGTCAAATAGGAGGAAAGCATGCTACGAACCACTGCCATTTGTTGTAGAAGTACACGCAAAAATCATAATATTTGTTCTCTAATTTCTGTAAATCAGTGGGACATGATGAGCGCACCTCTAGAAGCTATGAGCTGATGATGGATAGTATTGCCACCTACACAGTTCAGGCTGAAACATGGCCCCTTGACCAAAACGCAGGAGTGGCATGAACCGGATTTCATGGGCGAGGACGAGGCTGAGGTGGACGAGGACCTAGAAGAGGTTGCAGACAGTTGATATGTTACAGTTGCGGGGGGCCAGGAAATTATGCTCGTGATTGTACGAATCCAACGTGTCCATCATGTTTGTAGTGTACCTTGTTTGATCATGAGGCAGAGCATTATCCCACACTAATAGCAAGGTTGTGCGACAAGGGAGCGCTCCAACCTCCCCTGACTCAGAACCTGCAAATTATGAGGTCTGAGCCATGTGACGAAGACCCTAACATGAACATTGTGCTCCGAAGTGGAATTACGACAAGGGATGATAAAGGGAAGCAACTTGAAGATAGTACTTGGGTTTGCAAGGCTCCAGTGAAAGAACCAATGTTTGATTTGGAGCATGCGAAGGAAAGCTTCATGGAAGCTAGGAAGAGCTTCGCTGATGCCTCCACTTCAGGAAGAAAAGATAGACCGGAGCTAGAAATGGACCCATTAATGCTCACAATGTTCCTAGAAACATGCATGAAGCTACTGCGTGACAGAAAGGCTATAAATGGATTGCAGGAACTCATAAATAGATGTGTTGGGAACACACCAACAGAACCCCGCGTAGTCTGGAATATTGGAAAGCATGCAACAAGGATGGGAAGAGAAATGAGATTGACCACGTAGATTGGAGAATATGAGATGGACCAAGTGATTCTAGATTTAGGATTGGACACGAACATTCTGTCGAAGTAGACATGGGAGCGCATGGGAAGGCCTATGCTACAATGGTCACCCATCCAGATGCGAATGGTGAATAAACAAAATATCATACCTATGGGGAGATTGCAAGGAATCACCGTGGATATTGAAGAAGCAAGCGCTAGCAGACTTTGAAGTGATAGATATTATTGATGACAGCAATCCCTACCCTGTGCTATTAGGAATAGATTGGGCCACTGACATGAACGAGGTGATAAATCTGAAGAAGCACAAGATTATTTTTGAGAAAAAATCTCTGCACGTAGTCGTACCTTTGGACCCTGCCAAATGATCATGCTACACAAAGCCGGTGCATGACTATGAAAGAGACGACGACTTAGACTGCATCTACAAAATAACCACGCGAGAGCAAGACTAGGTAAATCCCACCATGGATGGATGAATCTCATGAGAGCATGAAATCTCCTGTATGTGGGATTTGGATGAAGAGATAGAGCAATGGCAGAACCAGTTACATGAGGTAACCATGCTGAATTGCAACATGATGACAAGATCGTTGCATTGCATATCAATGGAAGTAAGGGATTTGCCTACTTATGATGGGTTAAGTGAGATAGATGCTTTCTTGAACTTATTTGAAAGAGAGGTGCCATAATAGCAACGTTTCAAGGCTTTGAGATGGGTACTACGTGCTACGCCCATGAGGTAGTAGGGTACGCACCAAGGAAGCTTTGAGGACTGGCATGAATGTAGAAGAATGATGCGCATGTGTTTTGGGAAGCCTCAGATGCAACTAACAGACAAGAACAATGGACGGAATGATCCATGCGTGCATTTGTCCAAGTGGGTACAAGCATATGGTAAACAGCCTGCGCAGATGCACATGGACTTCACATTCAGGAACACGGTCAATAAGCGCGTGTTGGCGAGGCAATTGCACGAATGATCCCTCCAGTTGGGATGATGAACTGTGGAAAGGACAAATGTGCAGAAGGTTACCCATGCAAAAGCCTTTAACGAAGTGTGCGAAGCACTGAACACGGTATATAATGCGTCGCGGAGTGATTGGGACCTAGGTGTACCAGCAGTTCTATGGGCTTATAGGACAACGTGCATGAAACTGATGGGACAAACACCTTTTCTGTTGGTCTATGGCGTGGAAGTTGTAATTCTAATGGAGTATAGTGTGCCTAGTCTACGCATAGTAGTGCTCATAGGTATGACAGACCGCGAAGCCCTAGAGGAGAGGCTCACACCATTGGAGGAACTCAAAGAGGAACGTTTTTGGCTGGATTCCATCAGTAGGTACAAAAGTAGCGCAAAAATGCCTGGCACGATCGACATATTAAGTTGTGCACCTTCAAGGTAAACGATCTGGTGTTACTATATGACAGTAATTTTGATAACTTCTCGGGAAAGTTCAAAATGCATTGGCTGGGACCGTATGTTTTTAAGGAGGTCACAGACGAAAGTGCGGTGTAGCTGGTAAAGCTAAATAGAAAACCTTTCCGAGGCAAATTGAACGGTAGTCACTTGATGCCATACACAGGTGGCCCAACTATCTGGCTAGCTAACAAAAGCACAATCTTCACGCTCTAGTCAGCTGAAAGAAGGCGCGGGACTATAAACAGATGTAGGGGATGCAGGAACAAATACAGGGGAGAAGTTCTAACACCATGGTCTCATAACCACACGTACAAGAGATACAGCAGGCAGTCGCTCAATGCGTTGCCACCCTTGCAACAGTCTGAGCAAAGTTGGGAGGTCTTCACACGAAGATCTCTGCATTGACAGAATGACTCAAGAATGAGTCACGATGTTTGTGTTGGGGGGCTGTTGGGCATGAGATCCCCCCAAGGAAAGTTTTGGGGCTTAAAGCCCAAGTTTTGACTAAGTCCATCGTAAGGACTCTGCAATTTGTGGGTGCAGAGCACAAAGTTGAAATAGTGTCATAGGGTTGTCCGACCTTACTTTTGTAAATGTAGTGTCGATTTGAGAGATCTACCCATGGTCTGCGGACCATGGGATTGTATAAATAGAGTGAGGCTCTAAGTGTAAAGAGACATCTAGAAAAAGATAGAAGGAAATCAATCCATGAAGCTTTGAGTCGAAGTGTAGAGTTGTGTCTTTAGGTTGTAGAGTAGGAGAAGGCTCTGTAGCTGAGTGCGCGGAGGTCTAGTAGTCCGCAGCTAAGTGCGCGGACCCCTGCAGCTAAGTGTGCAAGGTAGGTTAAGTCTGTAACCATTGGAATCATTAATAAAGAGAAGTTTTACCATATTTATGTGTATCTTTTCCTATTTTATGCATTGATGTATATTGGGTATGAATTGCAAGCTTATCGTTTATTTATTACGCGAACTTATATAAATGTGCTAAGTGAATATAATATAAGGTATCTATTTATGCGAAGTTAAATAATTGTTATAATAAGAGAACTAAGATCCATGATGTGACTTGGGGAAATAGTGTAGATTGTTTCTCTAGCAACATGAAAGCCACATAGCCCTTGGTTAGGGTTGCACGAAGGTGAATATAACAGCGCGCAAAGGCCCTACAGGTCAAGGAAGTGCGCAAAGTAACCTGCGCGAAGGTATTCACAGTTGGACTAAATCAACTCCTCAGACATCTCAAGGGTGGGGAAACCTGGTTCCAGCATCCACCCATACTGCTTCGAGTGAGACCTCAGTCCATGCTCCGCAGACTGTTGCCAAAAGGTCCAGTAGTACAGGGATTTGTTTGTCTAACTAACTCCGAACCTGGGTCAGGCCCCAACAAACCAACAGGGGTTGAGGTGTCCAAGGTTTCCAAGGAATAAGTGCATTCCAATTGCTTTGTGGTTGTGCTTGTGATTGATATTGTGCATTGGGATCTTGTATTATACCTATTTGTCTATGCTACCAAGGCCTCTTAGGAGCAACAAAGCAAAGTGATTCAACTTGACTTGTTCTAGCTTTATCTTGGAAAACAGCCTTAAGCCCAAGTATTGAGGGACATTCTTTTGTATCATGATTTAATGCACATATAACAAATATTTCAACACTATCCAGAGTAAATTAGTGTAAAGCATGATTTTTACTACATCTAGGACAAAAAATAGATAATGTAACATTTTCAGCTTTTTTTTTTTTTTTTGTATCCTTAAGGTATCCATTTGTTCACTAAGATTTCCAATGATATTTTTTTTTTTTAAGTTGTCAAGAAAATTTCCTAATTTTGCTCTACTTACTATTCCAAACGCATATTTTCTTACCCCTGACATGGTTGGATCTCTTGCGTTATTTCCATACTTTTCCCTACCTCTTGCAATGTGTTTGCACAACTCACAAATTTCATCAAATGGAAATTGAGAAACATCTCCTTTACCCATTAAATTGAGAATATCAAGCCATTCATCCCTTATGGTTTTTAGCAAAAGAGTTTTTAGTGTCTCCTCATCTAAATTGTGCATTTTATCTTTTTTGATATTGTAGAAAAATATTTCCACCATATATTCAATGTTTTCAATCTCTTTTTTAATCATCTTAAAGACTTCATCCTTAAGTTTATGGTGCATACAATAATATTTGTATTTTTCTCGGAATATTATTTTCATAACATCTCATTTTCTAATAGAATGTGTTCCTAGGCCCATAAACCATTTAAGAGCTCCATATTTTAGAGTGGTAGGAAACAATTTAAATTTTTGAGTATCAAGTAGATAATCATATCATCTAGGTAATACTTCAAACTAAAAAATAAAACTTTCAAGATCCTTGGTTCTTAAGCCATGAAAATTAGTGTTGTGTGTGTGTTATATTCTTTCCACAAATAGTCGCACGCATGGGGGGGTCACAGGGGGGTGGGGCAGCACCCCGGGAATTATCTTTTGGACACCATATTAGGTGAGGGTACCTATTTTTTTCATGGGTTTCACGCATGGTTTTGGGCATGATGGTTTTCTACCCATGGTATTTTTTAGATATGGTCAAGGGAACTACAATTATGTTCTAATCCAAGGTTAATGGATTGGGGTTTATGAATTCTTCTGCATGT
>APFE030188786.1:0-10208 GCA_000404065.3 Pinus taeda
ATATATAATGCGGGTTTATGC
This sequence comes from Pinus taeda, assembly GCA_000404065.3. NCBI lineage: Eukaryota > Viridiplantae > Streptophyta > Pinopsida > Pinales > Pinaceae > Pinus > Pinus taeda. The sequence continues at coordinate 22 of APFE030188786.1, forward strand.
GAGCAACGTTCAAAATTGAACCCTTCCTAGCCCTTCTTTTGGTCAGTGGCCCTTCCTAGAAGGGCTAAAAAAAATTACATTTCTAAAAAAATTTAAAACATCAAAATTACTAGTCAATTACAAAGGTTAGATTAAATTTCTATATTTCAAAACAAGAGAAATATTGTTAATAACTTGTCAATAATTTTTTTAAGTTTACGAGAATTTCGAGTCTAGACCAGCCCATAAATCATTTTGACTAGTGATAATTTCGTAGATGAGACTAGTCAAATTCCAAATGACCTCATACAATTTAATAGTTATGTCATGATTTGGGGACATTTCCCTGAGGGCCCCAACTTACACCAACATGATGTAACGTGCAAGAATAAGACATGCAACAATTATGGTAATATTACACCTAACACAGGGTTGCAGAGCACATTGAATACCCCTTGAACAACTTTGCGCATGCTCTCGCTCCTCCCTGATTATCCTTTAGCACTCTTTTCCTTCATCCATTTTTTCTATTTTCATTTGAATTGCAACCCATCATCTACAAAAAGAAAGTTACCGTTCGAAGCTAGACTAAGATATTCTTCATTACCCTCCTCATATCTTCATTAGCATTTGGTTTTTCATTATATGGATTCTTTAATGCAACATTCCTTGAAATAATAGCAGCCTTTGTGGTCACACTATGTATCTTAGGCACCATAGAATCCACACCCCAAAAAATCAATGTTGTCGCTAGATACCCTAAATGCAACTGCTTGCCATCCTTCCATCCCAGGGATAGGTGTTGGAGTTGTTTTCTACATTGTTAATGGTGGAAATTTTTATTCTCATAATTATATGAATCTACCAACTATGAAAAGAATATCTATCATATACTGAGGGTATTGGACTCCAAAACTATACCGCTCTCATTCAAACTCTTGTTTGTTTTGCTTTGTTGCTTAAATCCATATGGACTTATTGTCCAAGTACCATTTTTCATGAAGCGTTTGTTCTCTGTCATAAAGCTATAGGTTTCCTTGAATGTAACAAAACACAATTCAACAAAGCAATGAATACCTATCAAGAAAACTATAGTCAAATCCTATGGCATCTTGCTAAGGTTGAATTTTTTCTATTTGAATCTTGCTAAGGGATTTTTAATTTATGTATTTAGTTATTCTATTATTTTTATTTATTTAATAGGTGTAAATCTTGAAAAATGTCTCATATTAGTAGTTCTAAGAAAGATAAAAAGAAGTTGTCAATTATTGAATCATTTGGCCTTGCACAACATTCTAATCAACCACATAATATTCAAAATGAAGTTGATTCTCATCTACATGAATATGATGATTCAAATAGCGTAGAGCTTGTTGAAAGAGAAAAACCATCAAAGAAACACAAAATAATATTCAAATCTAAATGAAATACAAGATTTCCATGGGCTTATGTTGTAAAATATTGTAATGGTAATGAAAGGATAAAATGTTCTTGATGTGTTAAATTTAAAAGTGAGATTTCATTTGCAAAAGAGGGAACTACCACTCTTCAAGTTAGTGGTCTGAGTGGCCATGTAAAATCAAAAACTCAATTTTTTTTACAACTTTTGGAGGGAAAAGGCAAACAAAGCAATATATCAATCACTAAACATGTAGAACTAACGGTAGATGCTGAGAAGGAGCGAATTATATCAGTGATTAAAACCATGTATTTTGTTGCTATATATGATTTATCTTTAGAAATGTATAGGTCAATATGTGACTTGAATAGGTATAAATTCACTCCACGTGCTTCTAACAAATGAATATTCTGCATACACAAATACCGCACTAAGAAAAGAGTTTCTTCAAATTGCTAAAGAGTTGTATTGTAACAGACTAAAAGAGGAGATTTTACATAGCCCATTTTACTCAATTTTAGTTGATGAAAGCACTAACCAAATTATGGAACACCAATTGATTCTATATATTACATATTTGACGAATGGAGGAAGAGTTCAATGTTTAACAAAGTTATATGTTTGGTTCAAATAAATGATGGAATAGCTCAATGTATGTATGATCTAAATGGATTTATGTTTGATGAAGTTTGTTGGTTTTGGTTCAGATGGTGCATCTTCTATGAGGGGTATTCATGGAGGCTTATCTTCTAAGCTTTGTATGCTCCTCATTTATTAGTTATCCATTGCATAGCTCATAGGGAAGCATTAACAACTAATGAGCCTTCATCTCATTTTCCAAAGTTGCAATATATTAACAAATTTGGAAACAAAGTTTATTCATGTCTTGGGAAATCAACTAAAATACATGGAAAATTGAGAGAGCTAATGTATAGATTTCAAATCACTAAGTTAGCGGTCTTACAAATTCTTCAAATTTGGAGACTCTCTAGAGGAAAGGTCATGGAAAAACATGTTAAACCACTGCATTCTTTGTTAAAGGATTGGGAGTTGGGCGAGAAAAAATGTATGAGTTGGCAACAATATTGCAAATACAATTTTGCATTCATCTACTTGCGAACATGCTCATTGAATTAAGTAAGTTGAATCAAAATTATGAAGAGGATCATTTTGATATTACATCTATTGGCACCACTTAAGATGTTTCTATTAGCATGCTGAGTAAACAATTTTTGGGAAGCTTTTTAGGTGTAGATGCAATGCACATGTCTTCTTTTTTAGTTAAAGCATAAAGAGGAACCCTTGAATTTGTAGATAGCATAGGTATGGTACATTTACATCTATTGAAGTTCGAAAGCTTTCCAAAGATGAAAAGATCGGGGCTACTAGATGATTGTCTTCTTCTAGGAAAAACATTTGTTGTAAAGGTGATTAAATCTTTAGATAGGAGATTCATAGATTTACATGTGTTTAATGTAGTTAAGTTTTTCACTTCTCAACAATATTATGAAGAAGTGAATGATATACACTGTCCAACAAAAAGATAGTTGAAATTTTTATGTGAAAAAATTAATCTCGGGAATCATCTTTTGTGGAGATTTCTAGATGTTTCAGTGAAATGGATTAATTTATTTGTACTATTTGTAAATCAAACCCTAAAAAGAATATTTATGACATGAGACCTATGTAGAGATGAACCTGAATGATTTGAAGGATTTCCATATTTGATGCGATTATGGCAAGCTATTCTTGTTATCCCAACAACCACATCAGTGTGAAAGAGGTTTTTGAAAATTAAACAAGATTAAAAATGATGATAGATAAAGACTTTCATTGGAGACACTAGATATGTTAATGTTTCTATCTCTAAGTGCACCTCATGCTCTAAATGAGGTAGACTAGAATGCTACTTATAATGTATGGAAATAAATGAAAACAAGAAAGTCATTTCCACTAGGAAAATAGATTTATATTTTCAATTATGTAAGTCCAAATACTTTTGAAGATCATTGAATGAATAGAAGAAACATATGTTTACCTTTTTTTAATGAAATTTGAGATTTTTTTTTTGCTTATTTACTAGTTATATTGAGATTTTATAGTGTTTGAATGAAGCTATTCTTTAAATTTTTAAGATTTTAAAGATTTAAAAAGACACTATTTCATTTTGGAATTTTTTTTATGCGCAGTTTATTTAATATATATTTTTCACTACAAGTGCATTTTTTTTATAGCCTTTCATCCTTGAAGGGTTAGATGAGTATATGTCCTTCCAAATAAGATTAAGAGTAGACCTTCAAATTTGATCACTGCATAAAAACACCTAAAGGATCGGTTGCGCTGCTGCAACCCTAGCCGCGCCATCTAAATCGACCCATCCTCGCGTGATCTTCCCCATGGAGCTTGGAGGTGGCCCTACGGCCCCTCCTCCCTTACCTCCGGAACTCGAAGCATTCAAAGCTCTAGTAGCAGCTGCAAGGAATCGCCAGCGCTCAGGTCCGCAGCAAAAGTTTGTTAAAAAACTGGACAACATCCCCACGGTGACCTTGCCTGTGGAGGAAACATGCAAAGCAGCACTGAAACTCGCAAAAAGAGGCCTCATTGGCCAGTTTACCGGACTGTGGCCGTCCCCGAGAGCAGTGGAAGAATGGATCAAAAGGAACTAGTTACCACTGGTCAACGAAGGAATAAAGACTCATTTTGTAGGCAAAGGGTTCTTCGTCTTCGTGTTTGATAATGCAGAGGACAAAAGCCTGATCTTCAGAAATGGGCCATACTTCATGGGCCCTCAAGGCCTCTACTTGAACAAATGGTCTCTAGATTTCGACCCAGCGCAAGATGTGCCCAAGGCTGTTCCTGTCTAGGTGCGCCTCCCGCACCTTCCCCTTCATTGCTGGAGCTAGAACTCACTTCAATCCATCGGCAACGCCCTAAGGAAATACATAGATCAAGCTCCGAGGAAGGACCAATTCCCCTGCGCTCGGATCTGTGTGGAGGTTGACCTAGAAATCGGGCTACCGGAAGCAATAAAGTTATCGGTGGTAGATTGGACACACATCCAGGAGCTCGACTACAAACAGCTGCCCTTCAAGTGTCGACATTGTCACGAGTACGGGCACTTCGCAAGACATTGTAAAAAGAGAAACAAGGAGGCATCAGAGAAGGAAAAGGGAGAACAATGGAAACAGGCAAAGAAACCAACAAGCAGCAAACAAAACAACAAAAACAAGGCTAAAGAGTTAGAGAATAAAGTAGGTAATGGAAGTGCACGCAATCAAAACAACGGAAGCAGAGACACAAGCAGCATTGAGGGGGACAAAAACCCCTTTGAAATTCTTACGCCACCTTCAAATCCTCCAGAGGCAGAGAGAGAAGATCCACCTCAGCTGGAGAATAACGACACCATAGACCCAGGTAATAACCCAATCCCTGCCTCAAGCAATATTTCCTCCCCCTCTTATGCAGATATAATCAAACAAAAGAAGAAAACCACAAAGAACAAGGGCTCATCAGATGATGAGAACTTTGAAAGGCCAACAAAAAAGGTTGGAAGAAGAACAAACAGGGAAACTAGAGAAGAGGATTCAGAAAGACAAAAAACCCTCGGCAGCCAAGCTACCATAGAAATGAAAATTGGGAGGAATACCAGGCCAAGGGCCCCCAAGGGAGGAGGGCCTGCCCCTATAAGTGGTAAATGATACAGCTAACCTCTTGGAACTGCAGGGTTTGGGGAATCCCGCAAAAGCAGAAGCCATAAAAGATCTTTTGAAAATGGAACCCACAGACATCCTCATGCTCCAAGAAACAAAAGTAGAAGGGGAAGTCCCTCTAAGCACCAGTAACACCAAATGGAAATTCAACTCTGGAAAGGTTGTGAGTGCAAGAGGCACTGCTGGAGGAATAGGAACATTCTGGGCAAAAAACTCCTTCTCCCTTGAAAGATCATTCGAAACCCAGCATTGGATATTTACTGAACTGCGACACACAGCAAGCAATCTCAGCTTAGCCTTGTTTAATATGTATGTTCCTGTTCACTACGAGGAAAAGAGAGAGTGCTGGAAAAAACTCTCGGAGTTTCTAGATCATAACAATCCCAGGAACATAATTATAGGAGGTGACCTGAATATAATTCTTGATCCCAAACAGAAGAGAGGAGGGACTTACTCAAGAGACCCTTTTCTTACCATAGTAGAGAACATAATTTTACAAAGGGACTTAGTAGACTTCAAGCCAGTTAAAGGAAAATACACATGGACCAACAATGAAACAGGAGAAAACCATATTGCAGCAAGACTGGAGAGATTCCTCATCAGCAGCTCTATAATGATGGGAAAAAGAATAGTCACCAATAAGATCCTTCCAAAGCTCAGCTCGAATCAAAAACCTATCCTCCTCTGCTTGAAAGATGAAGAGGATCTTGGCCCTCTCCCCTTTCGCTTCAGTCCCCTCTGGGCGGAAAGAGAAGGATTCTTTGAAACAGTCCAATCAGCATGGAGTACAGAAGTCTCAAGTTCCCCAAGCTATGTGTGAGAGCAAAAAATAAAAAATACAAAGAAGGCCCTTAAAGAGTGGATAAAGAAACCTATGAAAACTCCCACCAGTCAGAGGAAAGAGGTTGTCACCCAGCTAGAAGAAATACAATTTGATATGGAAGAGAAAGTCATCCATTCTATGGACTTAGACCAAGAAAAAATTGCACAAAGGAAGACATACTGCTCCTTCAGAAGCGAGGAAGAGTACTGGCGCCTAAAGTCCCGCAGCCTGTGGCTTAAAACTGGGGACAAAAACACCACATACTTTCATAGACAGTATAGGGCTCGACTCAACCGAAACCATATAGCATAAATCACCTTATCTAATGGACAGGTATGCAAAGGATTCGCCCAAACCAAGGATGCTGTTGTGAAACACTTCCAAACTCTACTTACAGCAGAAAAAGAGGGGAGTGAGGAAGATTCACAAGAGTTCCTCGATAATATTCCAAAGCTAATCAGTGCAGAGGATAATAATAACCTCATGAGCTCAGTAACGAAAGAAGAAGTATCCAACACAGTTTGGTCTATGGAGCCTGACAAAGCGCCAGGACCCGACGAATTTTCAATCCATTTCTACAAGATCTGCTAAGCATTAATCAAACCAGACCTCCTCAGAATGATACGTCGATTCATGAGAAAGGCAAGGATCGGGGGCGGAATCAACTCTACCTTTCTTGCATTAATTCCCAAGGAGACAAATCCTGGATCTTTGGACAGGTACAGACCGATCTCACTATGCAATGTGTCCTACAAGATAGTGGCCAAACTTCTAGCGAGCAGAATCAAGCCTCTCTTGCAAAAGCTCATTTCTCCAGCCCAAGGGGGATTTGTCAAAGGAAGACACATTCTGGACAATGTTATCCAAGTCCAAGAAGCTTTACACTCGAGTCATTCACGCAAAGAACAAGGTATGCTTATAAAACTGGATATGTGCAATGCTTTTGATAGAGTTAATCGCTCCTTTTTGTACAGGGTCCTTGCAGCCTTTGGTTTCAATCAAGAGTTTATAAATCTAATCAAAGCATGTCTAGAAAAGATCTGGATAGCCCCAATGGTGAACAGCAGACTAGCAGATTTCTTCTTAGCCACTAGGGGGCTGAGGCAAGGCTGTCCCTTGTCACCATTTCTATACATACTGATGGCCGACTCTTTGAGCAGAAAATTAACTTTGGAAAAACAAAAGGGCAACCTTCCTGGGATCAGGATTGTGAAAGAAATCGACCCAATAAACCACGCGTTGTTTGCGGATGACTCACTGTTGCTAGGGGGTGCATCTCCACGAATTGCGAACTCCTTCAAAATTATACTCAAAAAGTTCTGCAGCACCTCTGGAGCGTTAATCAGTGAAAAGAAAAGTGTTGTCTATGGGTGGAACGCAGAACAGCAGACTATCAACAGAATTGCCAGCGACCTGTGCTTCAATGGACACGCAGAGTGGGACAAATTTAAATACTTAGGCCTCCCAATAACAATGGGATCCAACAGGAATCAACTGTGGGAAGAGGTGATCTCTAAATTCAAGAAAAAGATCGCAGGATGGGGAGGTTGTTGGCTTACCTCAGGAGGCAAGCTCACACTAATTAAATCGGTTCTCTCAGCACTACCAACGTTCCAGGCCTCCTTAATGCTAGCTTCAAAGCAAAGCTCAGACCAGATCTCCAGCCTTATGCGAAACTTCCTGTGGAATGGAGGGTGAGGAAATGACAATAGATTTCATCTAATAAATTGGGAAACAGCGAAAAGACCAATGGAGGAAGGTGGCCTTCAAATACGAGACCCTCTTCTTGCAAATGTAGTGTTGGGATGCAAATTACTGTGGCAATTGTTTGATGAGCCTAGCCACCCTGTCAGTCAGATATTAAAACACAAATATCTCAAACAACAGTCAATCAAAACCTTCATTCCGGAAAAAGCCCCTAAAGGAACGCAAGCCTGGAGGTTATGCAGCAAAGGTATCGATTTCTTCAAAACTCACTTATACAAAATTCCTGGGAACGGCAAAAACACCCTGTTATGGAAAGACAGAGTCATGGGCCACCCTCCTCTCAATGAAAACAGTGAAACCGCAAAGATAAGAGTATGGCTACAATCAAAAGGAATCCGTAAGATTGAAGACATAGCTGGTTGGGATAACAGAGGTGAATGGCATTGCTAGAATTTCCCCAAGGCACCAGCGCATCTCACCCTGCAGTTACACGCACTTAAAAAGGCGATTACAGACTTCGCTCCAGTTCATAGAGATGAAGAAGACACCTGGGGATGGGGGAAGACGGGTGTGTATACAACGAGGCAAGGATACCTGCAAATGCAAAGCAAAAAGAATTCGCCTCATCCGAAAGAAGTATGGAAGCAGGTTTGGGACGATTTTAGCATCCCTAAGATCAATTTCTTCTTTTGGACTTTGTTCCATAACAAAATCTTGACCGGAGAAAACTTGTGCAAGAGTAATATAGCAGGCCCCCACTGATGTGTTCTATGCAAAAATGCTCTGGAAACCTCAGACCATTTGTTTATTAACTGTGAGTATGCCAAGAAGGCTTGGACTATCTATCTGACCGGATTAAACGTAAGACCCACAGCACACTGTACGATTACAAATATGTTCATCACTTGGAAAGCCAGTTACCCTCATAATATTGCTAGCAAATCTCTATGGTACAAGGTATGGATAGCTGCTCCAAAATACATATGCTAGAAGCTTTGGCTTGCCCGGAACGAAATCATCTTCAATCAAAATGAAATATCAGCAGAAAAAGAAGTAGAACAGGCAAAGAAACTCCTTCTAGAAACCCTGAATTATTCTTCAACCAAAGATGACAACTCTCTTCGAACAGAGGAAAGGGCCTAGCTGGACGGTTTCACATTCATCACCAGACCCTCAACAATCACTCGGCCAATCCACAAGGAAATATGGCAGATCCGAGAACCCGAGGATAGATTTCAGAAGTGGTGGAAATCTCAGGGCAAGTGCACAATCTTCTTTGACGGCGCCTCTAAAGGCAATCCAGGCACATCAGGAGCAGGAGGGGTAATCTACTATCCGAGTGGAGAAAGAGAAGATTTCAGCAGGGGATTAGGAACGAAAACCAACAATCAGGCAGAAGTTCTCGGTCTCTTAAAAGCCTCCCAATTAGCCAGAACAAAAAATCAAAGAGAAATCCTGATTTTTGGGGACTCAGAATTACTGATAAAGGCATTAATAAGAAAGAAATGGTTAAAGGACCCTTCGTTAAATAAACAACTCTCAAGAGTGAACAAAATTCTGGAGGACTTCTCCTCGGTGCAAACATTTCATATTCTCAGAGATTTAAACAAGGAGGTGGACAAATTGGCAAATACAGGTTGCACTCAACAAAGTGGAATGATCAGCATAAACGTAGGTGCTTTGAAAATGGCAATCATCCCTTAACTGGGAGAGGAGCTTTTGTAAATTCAAGAATTGTAATTTGGTTGATTAGGCTCTGCCCAACCTGGATTTCTCAATAAAACACAACCGTTTCAGTTAAAAAAAAAAAATGATCACTGCATGCGAGATGCCTAAAACAAATGGGAGAGTTCACAAGCCATGAAACAACATAGTGGACTTAATGTGGAGTCATTCTCCACCCGCCATCTTAACCATTAATAAAAACGTGATTTGTTGTTGGGTGCGCTAATGGCTGTGTCTTAGCTAGGTTGAATATTAGGTGGGTCATTTAACTCTCCGTCAAACTCAGGAAAGAGGCAGATTCTATTTTGCTTTATATAATCCTATAAACTATAGCATTATAAATTTAATTTTTTATAGGATATCTATACTATCATTTTAATATGTTTATAAATTATATAGTTATTAATACTACCCTTCTTTGCTATTCCTAGAAGTTAAGTTGCGACATTTGTCCGCGTAAATAATCTCCAAAACATTAATTTTTTGGCCCTGGTTTTTTATACAAATAGTATTTGACTATATTTCTAACTTATGTTGTGCGATGGAAAGAAAACATAAATGTTGGGTTATAGCACTGAATGTGTTTAATGCAGTGAACATGATATCAACAAAGATGAGTTATAGCGCTGAAGCCTGAACCAGTTTTTTAACACTCTTTTTGTCCAATACTGATATGTTCTATTGGTGCTGGTAGGACCCAACGAGGGTGCCCAGTGGTGGGTACAAGCAACACACCGGATCCATTTACAAGCCAGGTTTTAAGGTAGGTATTAATTGGGGAAGAATTTCTCCTGTGAACAAAAAGACTGGAATTCAGCGAATACAAACAGAGAAAGACTTTTAT
>APFE030188790.1:0-12875 GCA_000404065.3 Pinus taeda
TTTCGGCAAAATCACATAAGAAATTATCCGTCGACGCGTTTCGAACCAACTAGTGTGGTTCATCGTCAGGACAAGCTGAAGATCCAATCTGAGCAACCAGTTAAATACGGACAGCAGGCTATTCCAACAGCTATGAATAACAGATAAGCAAGACCTCTACAAAAGTTTTCCTACAAGCTAAAAGTATACGGTAGAATCAACTTCAAGGGAAGTACAAGTGACTGAAAGTTTGGCTCCAGACTGAAAGGAAGAAGGGGTTGGCTTACAGTGTTCCATGTGAAAGTGGCATAGAAGATCACATGCATACTTGGACTAGGAAAGGGAAATACCTTCCTTGGATTGCAAGACTTGAAGACCAAGAAAATAATGCAAGTGTCCTAAGTCTGTCATTTTAAACTGCTTTTTAAGGTTGGACTTCACATGGTTTATAAGGTTGGGATCACTACCAGTAAGGATAAGATCATCAACATAAAGAACAAGAATGATAATAGACTTACCCACTTTCTTGGGGTAGACAATATTGTCAGAATGACACCTAGAAAAGCCAGTATCTAAAAGAAAGCTATCCATTTTGGCATACCAAGCCCGAGGGGCTTGCTTGAGACCATAAATGGATTTCTTAAGCCGACATACAAGGCTAGAGTCTGTTTGTATAATCCAGGAGGTCATTCCATATAGATTTCTTCATGCAAGGCCCCATGCAAGAAGGCAGATTTAACATCCATTTGATGGACTTCCCATTTGAAAGAGGCAGCAAGGGGAAGAACAAGACAGATAGAGTTCATTATGGCAACAGGGGAGAAGGTTTCAATATAGTCAATGCCTTCAACTTGTGAAAAGCCCTTAGCAACAAGACGAGCTTTATGTTTATCAACTTTTCCATCTGGTCCAAACTTGGTTCTATAAACCCATTTACATCTAACAAGTTTTCTTCCCTTTGGAAGAGGAACAGGATCCCATGTATCATTTGCCAATAATGAACAATATTCTTCATTCATATCTGCGTCTCAATTTGGATGGCCTAAAGCTTCTACAAAGGTGTCAGGATCATAATTCACTGAAGCTTGAGCCAATAAAGAAGAGGCTCTATCGAACTGAGAACATGTACGTCACTGATCTGTAGGATCACCTGCAAAAGAATCTGTTGCATCCCGAGTAGCGCAAACCCATTTTGGAAGCTGAGGAGTTGAAGGAGGATCCTGAGAAGGTGGGGGAGGATTGTCATCCTCGCTGTCATCATCTGAAGAAGAAATATTTTCAGTAGTAGAAGGGATAGAGAGAGGTGACACATCTGCCGAACTAGGCTCGTAGGCCAATATATTTTTAGCAAACTTTACATCTCTTCTAATGATAACATTTTTGGATTTAGGTGAAAGAAGTCTGTATCCTTTGACATCTTCAGAATGTCCAACAAAAATACATTTTTCACTCTTAAGTTCTAAGGCTTTATGTTTCTCATCTGGAATATGGGCCCATGCTTCACTTCCAAAAACACGAAAGTGACTTACATCTGGTTTACTTGAGCTCCATGCTTCTTTTGGAGTGATATTCTTTAAAACCTTGGTAGGAGTGTGACTTACTATGTAATTTTCACAATTAATTGCTTCTGCCCAAAAATTAAGACTAAGTCCTTTAGATTGAAGCATACAATTAGCCATTTCCTTTAAGGTGTGATTCTTCCTTTCAGCTGCTGATTTGGGGTAGCATCGGATGTGCTCTAGCCATGAACATTGGTGGAGAGGCTAAAGCATATGAGATCTCCAATACTCAGAAATGGTTTGGGTAGATTCTAAACAGTTTGGGAGATATTAAAATAATTAATATTTTTAATGGAGTCTCTAAATCTAAACTTAGGGAAAGTAAAATATTAATGTGAATTAATATAAAATTGTGTTAGAAGGGTCCAAAAGTCATTGATCAAGCCAGAATTAATCTTAGCCGTTGATTAGGGACTTAATCTCGGCCATTGATTTGTCAATGAGAAAATTATATAAGGAGGCTTGAGGGTCACTTGGAGAACACATCAGAGTGATCAATCATTTTATTCTCCAGAGTGGGGTTTTGCTAAGAGGGATAGAACCAATGATTAGTAGCGAGAAGCAGTGAATATAGAAGCAAAGAGGTAGAGAGGGTGCCAGGAGAATCAGTGCAGCATCTGGGAGAGAGGGACGTAGAGCCACCTAGAGGCCAAGTAGAGCCAGCTAGGGCCCACGCAGAGCCAGCTAGGAGCTGCGCAGTGCCTCAGAGAGCCAACGTGGGTGATGCAGAGGCTCTAGAGGTTGACGTAGTGCCTTCAGAGGTTGACGCAGGGCTAGGAAGGGCTGATGCAGTCCCTAGAGGCAGACGCTGGGGTTTTCGTGGGGCAGATTGGAGCTGGGAGCTATCGGAGTTCATCTAGGGTTTCAACCAGAATATCTGCTTCCGAGTAAAGAGGTACTACTGCTGAGATTCTTCTCTGTTGGGTGAGCTGGTTTTGGCACCCAGATTGTATTCATAAATTGCATAATAATAAAACCCTCAGATAGCTGCACCGGTTTCCCACATTGGGTTTTTCCGGGGACATTGGTCCAAAAACAACAGTGTCACTTGAGTGCTTGTTTTGTTTCATTCAGTTGATGATCCGTAATGTGTTGAGCATGTACTTGTATTTATTTCTAGTATTTACATGGTAAAAACTTTTTAATTAACAGAACAAGTAGGTAGGAATAAATCAGTAAAGTACATGAAGGGTTTCTAATAGTTAGACTTAGAAATTCCAACATCAACCACACCATTTTGTTGTGGAGTATATGGAACAATATGTTGCATTTGGATTCCATGCTCACTGCAAAAGTTGATGAATTTGTTGTTAACATATTTTCCACCATTATTAGATCTTAGCTTAAGAATTTGATGTCCAGATTGTTTCTCAACAAAGGCCCTAAATGCCAAGAACATGTTAAATACTTCACTCTTGAGTTTTAAGAAGTATACTCGAGTGCGTCTGGAGAAATCATCAATGAAAGTTAAGAAATACTTGTAGCCAGAGAATGAAACAATTGGAAGTGGACCACATAAATCACTATGCACAAGCTGTAAAGGGGTTGAGGTGTGCCAAGAGGCATGTTTTTCAAGACTACCCCGATGATGTTTTCTAAGTACACATCCAGAACAAACATCTCTGCAAGATACCATTGGAAGACTTGTCACCATATTTTCTTTACATAGATTTTGAAGGGAGCGATAGTTTTAGTGACCAAATCGCTCATGCCAAAGTTTTCTCACTTCATCATTATGAGCAACAAATACCAAGGGAAGAGTTGATGACCCAAAATTGTTAAACTTATACAACCTTGTAGAATCATCAACAATTCCAGTAGCTAAAATCTGTCTAGGATATCTAAGGTCCTTAATTACAACATCATGAGGTGAAAATTCAATGGTTTTACCTTCACTTGAATGAGTTATTTGATATACAAATAGAAGGTTGTAGGATAAGGTAGGAACACATAATACATCATTAAACTAACCATTGTCTAGATGAATAGTTCCAGTCCCTACAACACTAAGAGATCTATCATCACCAACATATATATTTTTGGTGTTGCAATCATTTAAAGAAGAAAACATGGCTTTGTTTTTGGCAATGTGATAAGAAGCTCTAGAATCAATGCGCTGTTGATTTGGGGTAGCATCGGATGTGCTCTAGCCATGAAAATTGGTGGAAAGGCTAATCTAACTGGTTTAAGAGATATTAAAATAATTAATATTTTTAATGAAGTTCATAAATCTAAACTTAGGAAAAATAAAATATTAATGGGTATTAATATAAAACTGGGTTAGAAGGTTCCAAAAGTCATGGGTCAAGCCAAATCTAATCTTAGTCGTTGATTAGAGATTTAATCTCGGTCGTTGATGGACCGATGAGAAAAGTATAAGAGGAAGCTTGAGGGTCAGTTGGAGAACACACCAGAGTGATCAGTCATTCATTTTGCTAGAGTGGGGTTGCTAAGAAAAAGTGAATCAGTGATCAACAACGAGGGGCAGTGAATACATTGCAGAGAGACAGGGTTGGTACTAGAGAGATAGCGCAGAGCTCGAAGAGGTTGACGTAGAGGTAGCTGGGTACTACGCAGAGGCATCCAGGAGCTGCGCAGAGCCAGGAGAGGCCAGCGTGTGAGACGCAGAGGGTCTAAGGGCTGACGCAGAAGCTTCAGTAGCTGTGCAGAGGCTAGCAGAGCTGACACAAGGCCAAGAGGTAGTGCTGGGAGGATTTTCATATGGCAGACTAGGTGCTGGTGAGCCGGATAGGGTGACGCAGTCCCTATCAGAGTGACTCAGAGCAGTGGAAGCTACAATTGTTGCTGCGGAATCATTCATCCATTGATTAATCAGCCGAAATATCTGTCTCCGAGGAGAGGTACTACTGCCGAGGGCATTCTCTCTTGGGTGAGCCATTTCTGGCACCCTAGTTGTATTAAGAAAACTGCATAATAATAAAACCCTCTGAATAGCTGCACCAGTTTTCCCGCATTGGGTTTTTCTAGGGACATTGGTCTAGAAATAACGGTGTCACTTGTGTGCTTGTTTTCTTTCAGTTGATGATCTGTAGATGTTGATATTGTACTTGTGTTTATTTTCAGTATTTACATGGTAAATAACTTGTTAAGTAATTAAACAAGTAGGAAGAAATAAATCAAATAGTATAGGAAGAATTTCTAATGGGTTAAACTTAGAAATTCCAACATGAGCCACTCATGAGAATGAGAAGAAGAAGATACATTTAGTGCATAACCAGACTGAGATGCCTGACAACCACATGTAGAAAGTGTTATTTCTGAAGATGAAGTTGAAGTTGAAGACTGCTCCAAATGAATGTTATGCCTCTTCATTGCTGCTTCCAAGGCATCCATCTTCCTAAAGCATTTGGATTCTAAGCGGCCATCTCGATTACAAAAGTTGCAATGTGTATGAGTCTTCTTCCCTTTGTTTTTATTTGCCTTATCATTTTGTTGAATTGATTTTTCATTTTGAGACTGAAAGTGCTTAGGACCCTTGATTAGTTTAGGACCATTCTTTTTAGGATGTTGCTTCTTTTAACTTGGTCGTTGTTGGGTGGCTAAGGATTTCTTAGAAGAGTTTGCAAAATTAAGAAGACCAAGATGTAAGAGTTTTTCTTGTTCTCTTATTAAAGAATCACAAAAAACATCAAAAGAGGGGGACTTGTAGGCTTGTCTTTGAGGAATAAAGACTTCTCTAGTGGAATGGAAGGTGGAAACAAACACAGAGTAGTAGGCTGGTGCTAATTTTGTAAGAATGGAATAGATAAGGCTACCATGTTCTTTCTTAACCTTAACACCTTCCAAGAGAAGTCTAAGGGTCTTGAACTTGGACAAAAAATCTTCAATGGAAGAAAAATTATTGGGGTCCAACGTAAGCAATTCATTTTCGAGTTGATGGGATCTAATCTCATTTTTAATTCCAAAAACTTTATTGAGTTGTTTCATTGCTTCATCAGGGGTATCAAGTTCTGTGATATGGAATCTAAGTTCTTGAGAAATAGACATCCCTATCAACCCACGTGCTTGATCTTGCCTATTTTCCCATTTGGCTGCCTTATCTTCATCTTTAGGTTTAGATTCTTGGTCTGAGGCTATTCTATAAAGATTTTTACTTCTAAGTAAATCCATAATGTAGGATAACCATTGGAAGTAGTTGGTGTTGTCAAGAATAACTTGGCATGGACTTTTCATTTTAACAGAAACTGAAGCTGTAGATGCTAAAACTAAGTGTTCCGATGGAAATATCTCGAACAATTAGGCTGATTAAAAAAAACAGCTCTGAAAACGGCTTCCGGATGAAGTAGTTATGAATTTTTGAAAAAAAAGTTGTTGAAGATGCCGACAAAGTACGTGAATGTGCGGAAGTGAATGATAATGTTATATTTAAAAAAAATCCCCCCTTTCCAAACTTAATCTAATTAGGTCACTTTAAAAAAAAAATATGTGATCCACTTTTATAGATAAGTGAAAGTCACTTTTACAATGGTACTTTATGAGCTACCCACTAAATTGTAACTTAAATAAAATATAAAGAGACTTTAGAATTATAAGTGACTCACTTTTTATAATGGGTGAGAACACTTTTACATAAAGTAACTTTGAAACATAAGTTATTTGTGCTTTTTGAATAAGTAACTCAACAAAAAGAAAGACTCAAACCCAAAATCTCTATTCTCACAAAGTAACTTTGGACCAAGTGAGCTAGTTTACAAGGTTAGTAATTTTTGGAAAAGAGGAAGGTTTTTTTTTTTTGTAAGCTTTTAGTCACTGAAGCTTTGTAGTGCGTGCTTACTTGAAAAGACCCTTTTTGTCTACAAAACAAAAAACCACACAACCCAACACAGGCATGCAAAAAACCAAATCTTATGGCTTGAAGTTAGCTTTCGCCGTAAACTAAATATTTTCCTCAATGTTTCTGATTTTCCGAGATCACACTAAGGCACCGCAGAAAAGAGCATACGCATGAGAAAAATCCTTCCTTTCTACTTCTAATTTGCCCAATTCGCACAGAGTCGCGGGCCAAAAGCTTACACATAAATGAAAGGAATAGATCCGGTAATAAAAAACGGAGAGCTAAATAAACCGAAATAAACAGAGAGATGAATAACTAAAATTGCAAATAAAGACTGTCTACCTCCAGATCTTAAAAATGATGCAGCTAGGGCTACCGGAAACCTTTTCGCATGAAATGAAAGGGGTTCCTCACTAGAATAGATGCTCCTAACACAATAGAACAGTCCTCTCGGCTTGAAAGCAGTCAAAAACAATAGATCTAGGAAACGACAGTCGAATGCAGTTGTACGGCTTCGGATTTGAATCACCAACGGATGCGGCCCCTCAAATAGCTTTGATACCATGTAGGAATTTACATTGTAAGTTCCTAAAATAGAACACCAAAGAACATCGCTCACAAACAAATCACAGATCAATACAACAATATTCTTAACGTGGTTAAAACCCTCAAAGAGGGAAACAGTCCATGGCCTGAGCCAACGCGACCACTTCAAGCAATTTATTAATAAAAGAAAAAAAAATTACATAAACTTCTCTCATGAATAGTCACCCTACAAATGACCCTCCATGCTCTTTAAATAGAGATCATGGACCAATCGGGTGTCAAGCTACGGATCAAGTGTCGGTAATACTACGGAGAGAATGAACCATCGGATCACTTCATGTTTAGAACATATCGTGACCATCAGATTGTAAGTTACAAAAGTACATACTTACCTAACTCTACACTAGACCAAGTTATACTTAACTATTTCCTATGTGTCAGAATATCCTAACAACTGTTGCTCGTCAATGTTGGTCAAACCAATAAAAAATCAGAAGTCAACGCTAGTCAATGACTTGAAGTCAATCTTGGCCCTATTGTCAAAACTCAGCTTGCGGTCAACTAGCACGTTCGACTGGTCAAACTATAGTCAAACTCGCGTGTGTGGCTAGTCAAACCGTGGTCAAAACTCAGTCAAACTTTGCGGTTAGATTTTTCACACGTTTGACTGTAAAGATGCTAGTCAAGAGTCAATTCGGTCTCACACGTGCGGGCCTTCAAGAGAGAGAAAAATGATGATGAGAGATATAAGATGCTCCTTAGCAATAGATTTCTCCTTAGCTAAATTTCCCCTCCACTAATAAAGATTGAATGAGCTTGCTATGTTAATGATTGTCTTCTCACATGCTTGTCTATTTATATAGAGCTCTAATGTTGAGTGGAGACCCAATAGGTGGCTCCTCATCACAAGAAACCCCATTACTTATGGAGCCTACATTACAACTCAACATTAAACTAGAATTGTTTATTCCACTAATGGGTTAAAAAACCCCATTAGATAAACAAATCAAACCTTCTCTATTAAATAAACAAATCAAACCTGCGCTACTAAAAAGAGATCACTCCATCCTAGAGCAAGCGATGTGAGCATCGTGGGCCAATCTCCCCTAGCCAAATTAGCATGGCCCTATGGGAGAAAGACTGCCCTTGGGCCATCCACCCCTAGCCAAATCAACATGGCCCCATGGGTGAATGTATCATTCTCCCCTAGTCAAATCAACATGAACCCATGGGAGAATATTTGCCCGATGCTGCAAAAACATCAACAAGGGATGCAAAGGAGGGTGTTGAGGCTCCTTGCAGGGCTTTCAGGGGAGAGTAAACCACCTATTAGATTTTCCAGCGATTTGGCCTTGATGAGTAGCGTCAGTGATTTCGAGCCTTCTAACTTTGAGGAGGCAATAGATCAACAAGTCTAGAGGGATGCTTGTTGGAAAATCAAGGATATTGTAGATTAAGGTTGATTCTCCTTTCTTGATAATTACTGGTGAGATTTGTTCGTCTTTTATTTCTTTATTATTTATTCTTCCTCAAGCAATTACCAAAACCTAAAAGGCATGAAGATCACAAGAACACAAAGAACATGAGATATAGGCTCTAAGCCAAGGAAAAACCCCACAATTGGGGAAAATCCGAACAATCCTCCTCTTATAGAATCAGATCAAAGTGATACATCAAGACCCAAGACCAAGACAAATACCTCCACAAGTGCCCCAAGTCAGCCCTTCATTCTTTGTCATGATTTGTCTTCAATAAGATAGCTAATCTGTCACAAGATGCCTTGCCCCACAGTGATCTTTCATCCTTCCTGTAGCTTGTATTTTACAGACTTTGTAGTGCTCCTTTAACTCGCAGATCAATCATTACGGTCCTTCATCAACTCGCATATCATAGCCATTACAGTCCTTCATCAACTTGCATATATGCCTTCAATCTTATCACAAGACTTCCACAAATTTCACTTGCCAAAATGAATGAGAACACGTGCCATTATATAGTTGTCTGTCTATATGAAGGGTCACATCCTTTGGGCAGGTCGACTTGTCCATCTGGAGGGTCGACTTTGCCTTGTGGAGGACTATTTGACTCTCTTTGACTTAACAAAAAAAAATCTTTCTTTTTCTTTACAAAGAGTCCAAATGGACTTTGTCTCAATTTCAAATCTGACTCAACAAATCCTAGAAGCATGAAGAACATGCTTGACTAGTAATAATTTTCTTTTTCTTATTACATGAAATACAAATGATATACATATAAAGATTATGAACACCGAACCTAGTTACTTTTACAACAATACCATTGTAAAATACAGCTCCGTCACGAGGAATGATGTGTGGGACATAGTGTCGAGGCCTGAGGGGAAGTCAATGGTCACTTCTCGATGGATCTACAAGATCAAGCATGCAACAAATGACAACTTTGAGAAGCACAAAGTGAGGGTTTTGGCAAGAGGGTTCTTCTAGAAGGAGAGAGAGGACTATGAGGAGACATTTGCTGCTATTATCATACATGCATCTATTAGGGCAACTATTTTCATTCACTATGATAATTAGAGTTGCATCAAGCTCTTTAAAAATTCTATGTTCCATGACAAGCCTAAGCATATAGAGATCAAGTATCACTTCATCAAAGACAAGATTCAAATAGGTGTTGTGATATTGTAGTACATATCCATAGGGTAGTAGGTAGTAGACATTCTTACCAAGACTCTAATGAAGGGGAAGTTCATGTTCTACATGTACAAGTTTGGGGTGGGGAGAATCTCGTCCTTGCTAGGAGGGATGTTGATGTTTTATACCTACAGAAGGCCTTCGACACTGGCTTGGTGTCTTATCATGCAAAAGAAGTTTGATTGCCTCCTTAGATGCTTGTTTGGTGGAGTAAGGGACTTTATTATTTCTTTCCTAAGCTTAACCTTAAGAAAAGTACAATCATGAGAGTAATTAATTATTGTGGACTATTAAGCAAAATTTCTAAGAATAAATAATAAAATTATTTAAGTGACTTAATTTAATCTCAACCATTACTCTCAAGAGAGGCTTGGGATCTAATCCTAGCCATTGAGATTAGGGTAGGGATTATTTGCTTAATGAAATGATAAAGTGAATCTAATGGAGATCTGAAGACACCATTATGCACATTGAGAGAGCAATTTTCTTAAGAGGAGGGTGAGAGGCTCTAGTTGATTGAAGAAGGTTGAGTAGGAATTACTGGGGGAAATTTCCGAAGAAATTCAAGGGAAGCCGAGTAGGAAGAGAAGGACCGCATTGAGGGGTTGATTTGTTGTGAAGAACGAGTCATTTCCTTAGGTTGATTTGACAAGTGTGTAGGCCATGTCAAGGCTGTGGGGAGTGACTGCCCAGCCCCCTCAAATTTGCTCCCAAAGCACGCTCCGCTTGAAAGTGCTCGTTTGGGAGTGAATTTTAGGAGCCTGTTATTGCCAAAAATAATTCGCTTTCAGGTTGCCCCTCCCGAATAAAGTTTGTTCCCTCCCATTAGTGGATTTTTGAGGTCTAAAATGGGCCTCCTATGGAAATTATAAAATAATAGTGGAAATAATAAAATAAGATTAGATTACATCATCAAATTTTAGAGGGAAAAAAGAAAAAAAACTATTTTTTCAACTCGTATTTTCAACTTATCTCCCTATAAGTTTACTCAAATTTCAAGCGGAAGCACTTGTTGGATGCATAATTTGATTCCTCATCCAAGGAGTACCCATGTTTCATACTTTCAATGGACCTTGTTACACAAAAAATGAGAAATACATGAAAAACGTTATTGCAATCACATTTTTTCATGTATTTCTCATTTTTCATGTGGCAGGGTCCATCGAAAGTATGCAACATGGGTACTTTTTGGATGAGGAATTAAATTTTGTATCCAATGACTACTCCCGCTTGAAATTTGAGTAAAATCTTAGGTCGATAAGTTGAAAATACAAGTTGAAAAAATAGCTTTATTATTTTTTAATCTTTCTACTTTTTTACTCCAAAAATGGTGAATCATCCCCCATGGTTGACACCATCATCTTGAATACTATTGGTTCTTATAAAGTTTATTTTGTTTTCAAATTTCAAGATTTAGGGGATTGCAATGTTTCCAATTGATTCTGTCATGCTTGAGGATATGAGATTAGCATTTGATCAAGAACATGAAGCCCTATAAGTACCTTGATGTTGGTGTTATTGATTGAACTTCGTTAATGTTGGTGGTATTGCTTGTTGACATCTCTATCATGGCCTTAACTAAAATGTACCCTTCACTCAAAGGAAAATAATTGGTTATGCATTAAGCTTTTTCTACCATATTATAAGGTTGAGGCGATGAACTCTTCATTCAAACCAAAATCATTGGTTAGGCATGTTAAACTTTTTCAATTTCTACCTTATTATAAGGTTGAGCAATCCAAGTCTGAGGACTTTGAGTTAGATGATGTTTATGTAGCTCTTGTTGATGATCCCATTTCTAATAGTGTTGAATCAATGATGAGTTTTATAAGTGATTATGTCGATCAATGATTTGTAGTTTTGATGTCTAGTTTTGTTGTGACTACTACTATTGAGGTTGTAGAGGGGTCGTTTGACTCTAAGCCAGATGGTGTTTATGTAGCTCATGTTGATGATCCCATGTCTACTAGAGGATTGATGTTATATTGTTTAATCAATGTTTTTATGCTTTTTATAACTAATTTATCATTCTACAGACTTATGCTGACATATATGCATCAAAATATATGAAAATATATGTTATATAAAATTCGCTCCTGATCCAGAAGCTTCTGAAAATTGTCGCTCCCTACTTCTGCTTCCAAGCAGCTTTGGGCTGTATGATTTCCATAGAGGCCATGAGCAAGGAGAGAGGGCTGAGAGCACTCCAAGGAGGCCAAGTTTGTCTTGGGGCTGATTCTAGTTCGACTGCTGAGCTTCCGAGCAGCCATTATTTCCAGGGGTCCGAGTTACAGGTTCCCCTTCAGTTGTTGTTTCTGTGTAATTTATGTGGGTCAGAACCCAATATTTTCCAGATTTAATATAAGTGAAGGAAAAACAATTTGGGTCAATTTTCTGTTCTTGTGGCTGATTTTCTTATGAATTTTCCACTACATTGTATTTGTGAAGTTAAGAAATACCAGAGTATTTATTTTCAGCAGTTCAAAAGTTTATTTGTGTAATAAAATAAATTTTTGGGTATAAATAATTGTTGGGCAAAATAAATCATCTGGTATTTGAATCAACAAATTTTGAAGTAAAACAGATGGATGTGAAGATAGTGTCCCTACACGGGAATCTAGAAAAAGAATTCTACATAAAACAGCTATAAGGTTTTGTTGTTAAAGGAAAGAAATCGCTGGTGTGCAGGCTAAAAAAGTCCCTATATGGATTAAAGCAATCACCAAGGGTGTGGTAAAAAATTTGATACTTATATATTGGGACTTTGCTTCACAAAGAACAAAACAGATTATTGTGTATATTTCAAATTAGTTGGTGATCATTTTATTTATTTGGTTTTGTATATATGGATGATATCTTGTTGATTAAAAATGATAGAGAAATCATCTGGGAAGTGAAAACTAAATGGTCCTCCAAATTTGACATAAAGGATCTTGGTACTGCAAAGTTCTTTTTGGGCATAGAAATTAGAAGATATCTAACAAACAAAAACATTTGATAGATCGGACAAAGTAACATTTGGTAAATCAGAGAAAGTATGTCGAGACAATATTGCAGAAGCTTAATATGCAGGAATGAAAACCGGTAAAAGTGTATATTCTTGTAGGTGTAAAGATATTAACTTTGTACTATATGTTTGAAGTTTGATTATGTTTTAACTTTTGTGAACTTAATTTAGGGATTATACTTATTTGACATTATGGAAATATAGAATCTTTTAAATTTTGAAGCTAAAGAATATGTTCTGCCTCTGATTTTATCATGATTAAGCTATTCATATATGTTTGATATTTATTAATCATTAGTATTGATTTCTTAATTCTTTTA
>APFE030188792.1:0-10765 GCA_000404065.3 Pinus taeda
AAGGAATCCATTTCCTCTTCCATAGCCTTCTTCCATTTTTCACTATCTGCATCATCCATTGATTCCCGATAACAAAAAGGTTCCCCATCCTCAGTAATCAATGCAATAGATGAAGCAAAATATTCATACCTCTTGGGTGTTCTTTGTTCCCTTGTAGACCTTCTAAGAGTGACTAGTTGTTGAACTTATGCACCTTCCTTTATCTCTTATTCACCTTTTTATTCAGAAGTTTTTTCCTTTCGACTTTATGAGAAAAGGTTGAGTCTCCAACTGAATTTGTTGATTCCGTGATCCTTGTTCCTATTTAACTTTTTCAACATTTGATTTTAGAAGAGAATATTCATCAAACATTTGTCTCTACTAATGACTATCTTATGCAAAGAAGGATCCCACATCCTGCACCCTTTAACATCATCTTCATACCCAACAAATACATAACATTTTGATTTTGGGTGTAACTTAGAATGTTGAATCTTTGGAATAAGAGCATAGGCATTACAACAAAAAATTATTAAATATGAATAATCACAAGACTGACCCGACCAAATTTATTTAGGAATTTCAGAATTAATAGCAATTGAAGGTGATTTGTTTACCAAATAACAAGCAGTGGATACTGCTTTTTCCCACAACTCCTTATATAGATTAGCGTTGCTGATCATGCTTCTGGATCTCTCCGTAAGAGTCTTGTTCATACATTTAACAATTCCATTTTACTGAGGAGTATAGAAAATGGTTTTGTGTCTAACAATCCCTTCTTGTAATGTTCCAAACTGAAATTTACAACAAATAACAGAGACATGCACAAGTAAGAAACAACAATAAACAAATTCTAGATATGCACATCAAAATACAGAACAAATTGAGCCAAACCACTGAGCCATTTTATCAATACATAAATTTAAGTACAAAAATGGCAAGGAATGATAGAACCTGGGCCTGCTATGCAAGCTACAAAAAACCCAGGTGAGATATCACTAATCCAACTATTGGTAATGGTTCCCAAAAAATATATGCACTGCCAATTGATTTGAAATCTACTGGATTGATTATTTGATCAATTACACCAATTAACTAAAGTTGCACATGTGTGGGTGAAAACAGAAAATTAAGTGATGTTTATGCCTTAATCATCAAAATTAAAGAAGCGAAAGTGAAGAATTAATAACTGAAACTAAAGATGAAAATAATAGCAGACATTGGTGATAGAGTTTGTCCCTCTGGACTGCATCTCCAGGTCCACTTTGAATGTGTGACCATTTTATTAGGAATGCTTCAAAGAGTTTCTTTACATGAGATTTCACCAAATGATCTATGCTCATAGGTAGTGTTGGTTACTGTCGAAAGAAAACCTTCTATTGCAACTTTCCAATGCTTGGCTCTGTTCTTGAAAATGCCCAAGGATGGACAAGAAAGACTCAAAAGAGCATCTGTAGGCATATATCAAAACTCTGACTCTGAAGCTCCATTCAACTCCTGTCACTCGAAACTGAAGCGCAACTTCCGCCCTATATTTGCTTGCCTCCTTCCTAAAAGGTTTTGCCTCTGACTTTGAAAAGTCTTTGATAGGATTTGGAATTCCTCTCTCCTTCTCCTTGACAAGGCTAGATTACCACCACTTCTCTACAAGGCTATCATTTCCTTCCCCTCTATGCTTCTTCACTTGATGCATTTATAAGGTGGAACTAGGCTAAGTTTAGGAATTTTTTTTTAACAAATTTTATGGTGGCCAAATGAAATGGCTTGCTCCTTCAATACATAACCAATATGGTTTACAAACTTTATTATAAACCCTTTTGTATTGGCTCGATGCTAACAAACACCATAGAACATTAACATATGTTCTAACTTTGGTGCATCATTTAACAAATTACAATGGCACATAATTTAATACATATAAACCATTTAACAAATTTCAATTCGGTGCATATACAATACAAAACATGTCATGGAATATAGTTGGAATATGGTTTTAAACCACCACACATATATCTATCCAAATGTGGTGCATAACCAAAGTTTTAAACCTTGAACCATAACTCTGACTGTTTCAGCATTAACTTTGGAGCTTGAACCTGTCGACATGTGACATGGTAGCTTCCACTTGTTAGGCTCGTTGTGGTCCAGTGTTTGGCGGTCAACACAACACATTCGCTGCTCAGATACACCATGTGATTGATGTTATATGGTTGTCTGCCCACATATGCGTTGCGCCAATCGTGAATTGACCCCGCTGTAGTAGCATGACATGTCAATAACAACCCCGACGGTCTCTACTGAATTGACTCGTCTCTGCCACCAGTGACCAATGTACATTCATAATTGACGTTGACTTGTGGCACAATGACTCAACACTGCGGCGGTTTCGACCTGTTCCATAACACTTCTGCACTTGTGTCTCCAAGGGTGCTAACATGGTAACTAACCCCCGAAAGTTTCACGTTGGACTGATTTGAACTCTGTTGTCGTTTAAACCACTCCGCCACATGGGTGCCAACTCCGCTTTGTACCATTTGTCCATAGGAATCTGCTCCATACTATTTAATATAATGTTTTACACCATAGTGGTTTCACCATAATATTTAACATATGCACTTAGGTTTTTAATACTCCATCATGTATATAGTTCCGCTCCCAAACATTGCAAATTATGCGCCCACTATGAACTTAGGTTTGTAACCATAGATTTATTTACATGATTTTTGCACCCTCCATAGGGTATTTGCACCATAGTTTATTAATAAAGTTTTCTTTAAAAACTTAATAATGTGCCTATAAATTAAAATATCCACCTTCATAGTGCTAGGATAACACAATATACCATGTGTTCTTGAAAAACCCATCACAACCCAAAAAACTCACCATTCAATCTTGAGATATGTACCGGAGATGAATTATGAACCAAATCTTAGAAATCTCACCATCACTGGAGATGTGCACTGAGTGTTTAATTTGATGCCACATGTCGATCTCCAGAAATGCCACATGGCCAACAAGGCCCCTCTGGTACCTAAACTTTGACGAATGTTTTCTCCATCAACCGGAGGCCAAATGCAAATCCGGAGATACTACTGGAATCGACATGTCAAGCTCTTTGACCTAACGCTTCTTTTGCAAGCAACTGAGATGGTGAATTCTTGCACAAGCCAAAAATAGTTTTTCTACCTAGGACCATCTTGGTCATCAGAGGTAAACCAAACTTCAACTTGATTTACAAGATCCATTTTTGATCCCAGAAAATCTTTTCCTTGTGATTCCTTAAACAATTACATATTAAATTTGCATTTAACCATGAAATTACAAGTGTATAAAGAAGAGGAAGAGAAGAATAGCAAGTCATGCATAGACGACACATGATTGGTATTAGAGTTCATCCAGGAGGGAATACGTCTTTGGGCCCTACCTCAACTACTAATAAAGAAAGGTTACAATATCATCATTGCGTTTTGAAGTGATAGGGAACACACCATCATTTTTACATTTACTTGCAACATATGATTTAAAATGGTGGCTATAACAAGCTACTACCTTAAAAAAACCAACTTAATAAAGAAGACCACTGTGAATGGGGTGGATTCATTTGTTGAACATGTTCACCTTTCGACTCTTCTAGCGATGTTTCTAGAGCATGGAGAATTGGACACGCGGTTTTTTGCTGTCCCTCTTTGTTGCAATGACTACAAAGATTCTTTTTCCTCCAAACTTTCAGGGATGCCTTGGGGCACTTTCCCTTGGTGTTCCTTTGATAAGTTTTCATGGGGCCCTCACTATCGTTGGACTGTGAGGAGGCAATTTCATCATCTGTTATGGTTACTAGCTGTATTTGAGCTTTCTCCCATTTCCTTTCTGACGTATCCGAGTCCTCCATGACCCGACAATTCCTTGACTTCGATGGGGTTTATGATGCCTTGGCCTTTGATGACGAGGCCCTTTCCCTGATAGCCATCTTCTTCAATAGTTTGGATCCAATCCCTGTAGTATGTTTTTCAAAAGCATCGAATTCATCATCATAAAAATCATATGAAATCAGGGAATCGCTTTTTTACCTCCGATAGCGATGCTACAACTTTTCCAAGGCCTCATCCTTGGCTTGCAACTGGTGTAGTAATCTTTGTTTTTATTCCCTTTCCTCCTGTAGAAGCCTCCTTAGCTCAACATTCTCTGCTTGGATGCAGTGGTTGATCTCCTCAAGTTCTTGGAGTCCTGCTGCTGGGAGTGCCCTTTTCGTTATGTCTGTTGAAATCCTTAATTCATGGCCGGAATCGGACCCCAAATCTATGGGTCCTCCTACTGCGATCCCAAGGGCTGCAAGCTTTGTTTCATTGTCTAAATCAGACCCCAAGTCAATGGGCCTACCTCATGAAAATCCCGCAGCTATGACCTTCTCATCTTCCTCTGACTCAGAATCTTGGTTTTGCTGCATGGTGGTGATGACCTTCTGCTTCCCCTTTCTGTCATTCCTTTTAGTTCTCAGCTCAAGGTGCATCTTCCAACAAGTTTCTTTGTCATGCCCCTCTTTCTCACAATGGGTAGAAGAGGGATTTTCTCCCCTTCTCTTGGCTACTGCGGTTCTTCTGGGTGGTCATCTCGTTCATGTGTTCCCCTGTTTTCCAGGTGAATGGCCTTTACACTGGCCGAGTCAATGGTAGTAGGTTCAAACAATAATAATGAATGTCTAATGTAACTATGTAATGATCCAATATACTTTGTTACTACTTCAAGTGAGTCAAGTGCAATGCCCAAATTAAGTGCTTGTTTTCTAAACTCCTCGGTAAAGCTTTGAACATCCTAACCTCTGCCTTGCCATAAGTATTGCCAATCCATTAAGGTTTTTTGTTTATAACCCAAGGGATAAAATTATTCTTTTAATGCAGAAATGAAACTAGGCCATGAGGAAAGAAGATTACCCACATTCTTACTGCTTCGCAATTTGCTCTCCCACTAGACAAGAGCGGTGCCACTCAGCTGAAGAGAGGCCAAATGAATCTTTTTCTCATCCTCTATGATCTGCTAAATCCTGTAGTAGATCTCAATCTGCCTAATCCAATTATTAAGCTTTTCTGCATTACTTTCACCGTTATACATGGGAATATAAAATTTTACATCTACTTTAAAGAAAGGTTTCTTAGATGCGCCCCTTGAATTTCTATGATGATGGTGATGAGAGGAAGAAGAACTTTCACTCATGGAAGGAGAAGGAGGTGGATCTCCTCCACCATATCTGTGCACTGAACCTTGTTCTTCTGGAACCTTTTCCCTTATACTCTCAAGGTTTTCAAGTGTTGAGAACATCTTCTCAACACGATCTGCAATCGTGTAGAAATTCTTGCTAATGTTTACCTCCTCTTCATATCAAACATCATTCTCCTCACCAATGTTTCTCCTTCGACGTGTACGTCCCACTTCGGGATCGAAAGACTTTAGTTTCCCTTCGCCTCTTCAGAGCTTGTTTCTTGTTAGCATACAAACATGCAATTCACATCTACAAGGACCGCTCTGATACCACTTGATCCCAGACAATCTTTTCCTTGTGATGCCTTAAAGAATTACATATTAAGCTTGCATTTAACCATGAAATTACAAGTGTATAAAGAAGAGGAAGAGAAGAATAGCAAGTCACGCATAGACGACATAGGATTGGTATCGGAGTTCGTCCAGGAGGGACTACGTCTCCGGGCCCTACTCGAATTAGTGGGGAGGCCATGTTTTCATTAGATGGAAAAATAATGAAAGTAAATCAAAAGGCAAAATGATGACCTTATACCTCCAAAATTGAAGAAGACCGAAAATTACAGGTCTCTGATGGAGAAACAGATAGCACCGTTGAGTTCGTGGCATTGAGAAATACTAAAACCATATAAAATTTGTCGAAAACTGCCAAAGTGAAAATCTGACTGATTAAACAAGAACTACTATTGGCGCTTTGGAAAAATTTGGAAATTTGTTGAGGAGGGGTCGGGGGATCAAATCCCACCTGTCCCTTTTAATGCAATATGGTTACCATTTTTGTTTTAAATGGGAGGCAGGTCCACTGTTTTGGTGGCCCGCTCCCCTAACCTTCGCCATGATTTTCGTGCCCTCCACTATTAGTACGTGACTGTTGTGCGGCTCAAGGGTGGCGGGGTCATGGCCGCCCACCCTACTATATTAGTTATGGTGGTTGAGGGAGGGCCGATGGGGGTCATGGCCCGTCGGCCTATAGTTAAAAAAAAAAATTTATATGTTGGGTATTTGGGGGTGGCGGGATTGGTGGCCCGCCACCCCAAAAATATATATTTTTTGTTTTATAAAAAGTCCATGGCCATTTTTGAAAAATCAGAAAAATGACCAAAGGGGACAATTTAAACAGGCCACCAATTCGCCTGGAATCTGGCCCAATTTGGCCAAAATTCGATGGCTGGATTTATCCAAATTGCTGCCTCCTTAAGCCCGCCTAGTCACCCAAGTCAACCCTGAACTTTGACTGCTCCTAACTTTCGCATACGGACTCGGTTTCACAAACTATTCACACCACTATGATCATGATGACAAGATATTCAACATAAACCTGGTTCTAGCACAATCCAAGCACTTTTATTTTTGACCCTTCCTAAGCCCTCTTGGACTTCTGCATGTGTCTGGAGCCACCTGTATCAATTTTGAATCACAACTCCAAGAAAAAAGGACTTTTGGACCTCCAAAAGTTTTATTACAAATATGAGTTCATTAGAAACATGCATCATAATCAAAATAAATCATCTGAATCCTCGTTACAGACTTGACTAGGTCTATTGAGGAGATGACTATTTACAGACACACATTTATACATATGGCATATAATCTGCCCAATTCCAAGTAGGAGACTGTTATGGAGAGTTACATTCCTCTGCTCCAGGTTCTTTTTCTATCTCTTGCTTTGCTGGTGTTATTGTT
Organism: Pinus taeda; assembly: GCA_000404065.3. Taxonomy (NCBI): domain Eukaryota; kingdom Viridiplantae; phylum Streptophyta; class Pinopsida; order Pinales; family Pinaceae; genus Pinus; species Pinus taeda. Next base: position 6,913 of record APFE030188792.1, read on the forward strand.
GTCTCGCAGGGCAACATCGGGCATGCACTTTTCTAGTGTCCTCTTAGTATACATTTAGGACAAACTCTTTCTCTGGAGTTTGTACTAGCTGTGTTTTTGCTAGATTTTCCTGAACTCTGTATTGATGATCAGAGTCCTTGTCTAACTGAAGTAAATTCTTCCTAGGAAATTTCTTTAATTATAGTGATGTATTATCTTTCCGTGGTTGACTCTTTGTAGCACCTATTTTTTTGCTGAAAATATTTTGCTTCCATCATTCTTTTACACAATGTGAATTACTACCACAAAAGGTACATGGATAAATCCTTTCAATAAATTTTAACGTAAATTTGTGACTTAAGGACACACTTTCCATAGAGTGATTCATCTATTTACCTTTACGGTCTTGGAACTTCTTCGGCACTAGGTTGGGGTGTAGGGACCAATATCGATCTGCACTATGACCTCTCTTCTTGCAATAGTCACATATTGATTGGTCATAGCCCAAGCCTTCACGTTTCGGCCTTTCCTACATGGAGATTATTTTGAGCTTACCTTGACCATGCTTGTCGAGTCCTTGTCCTTGCTGATATCCCATCTTGTTCATCAGCGACATACTGATTCCTTTGGTATGTCTTTCAAATGCTCCAATCTCCTGATTGCTGGAAATCACATCCTTCTTCGAATCATTTCTTGGTGATGTTAGAAAAGGTTTCGATTGGTTCTTCTACTAATTGTTCTTTTCGAGTCATTGATAAAGATGCACTGTCTTCATCTTCCTGATGACGAGGTGAGATTTAAATTTTCCCTTCAGTAAATGAACTTCGAACTGATGGACTGCTTCTCCTTCAACTCTTCTATTGGCTTGAGGGGGCCTGACCCAGGTTAGAAGTTTATTAGCCAAACAAATCCCTGTACTACTGACCCTTTTGACAATAGCCCGTGGAGCACGGTCTGAGGTCTCACTCGAAGCAATATGAGGGGATGTTGGAACCAAGTTTCCACACCCTTGAGATGTCTGAGGGGTCGGTTTAGTCCAATTGTAAATACCTTCGCGCAGGTTACTTCACGCACTATCCTGGCCTGTGAGGCCTTCATGATCTATTATAATCACCTTCATGCAGCCCTAACTAGGGGCTGAGGTGATTTCGTGCTGCCCTAGCAGCGATTTGTGCTACCTCCCCAAGTTATTCCATTGGATCTTACTTATCTTCTTATAACAGTTACTTATCTTTGCGTAAACAGATACTTAATTTTATATTCACTTTATCAACACATTCATATAAGTTTGTGCATCATATAAACAATAGAAATGCAATTTATATCCGATATATTCAATGCACAAAACAGGAAAAATATACACATAAATGATGTAAAACTTCTCTTTATTTATTCTCCAAAGGTTACAGATTCAACCTGCCCTATGCACTCAGATGCAGGGGTCCGCGCACTCAGCTGTGGACTACTAGGCCTCTGCACACTCAGCTACAAAGCCTTCTCCTACTCTACAACCGAAAGACTCGACTCTACTCTTAGATAAGACTCAATTCTTCATCATCAGAACTTACTGACTTCTTTTATTTACAACTTAGAGCCTCGCTCTATTTATACAATCCTATGGTTCGTGGACCATGGGTAGATTTCTAAAGTCGAAATTACATTAAAAAAATGAGGGCGAATAACCCTATGACTCATTTACAATCTTCGTGCTCCGTACCCACAAAACGTAGAGTTTTACATCAGATTTAGTCAAAATCTGGGCTTTAAGCCCAAAAACTTGCCTTGGGGGATCCCGCGCCCAATAGGCGCCCAACATAAACATCGTGACTCACCCTCAAGTCACTCTGTCAGTGTGGAAATCTTCATGTGGAGACCTCCCAACTCTATCTGAACTGCTGCAAGATCAACAACGCACTGAGCAACTGCCTATAGTATCTCTTGCATCCATTGTTCAGAGACTGTTGTATTGCTTCCTTGTATCTGCTCCTACGTTCCCTGCTTCTGTTTATAGTCCCGCACCTCCTTTCAGATACCTGGTGCGCTAAGACTATCCTTCGGTGGGCTAGTCAGATAGCCAACCCACCCGTGTATGGCTTCAACCGACTTCCATTCACTCTTCCTGGGAAAGGTTCTCCATTTAACTTTACCAACTGCACCGCGCCTCCATCTGTGACTTCTTTAATAACATACAGTCCCAACCAATGCATTCTGAATTTTCCTGGGAATTTATCAAACATACTATCATACAGTAACACCAAATCATTCACCTTGAAGGTGCGTAACTTAATATGTTGATCATACCAAGCCTTTTCGTGCTACTTTGTACCTGTTGGTGAAATCCAGCCAAAAATCATTCTTCCTGGAGTTCCTCCAACTGAGCGAGTCTTTCCTCTAGGGCTACACGGTCCGTCATACCTATGAGCGCTGCTATGCGCAGACTAGGCACGATGTATTCGATCGGAGTTATGACTTCCACTCCATAGACCAGCTGGAAAGGTGTCTGTCCCATCAATTTCTTGCATGTCATCCTATAGGCCCATAATATTAAAGGTATGCACAAATCCCAATCACTTCATTGCACGTTTCATACTTTGGTTAGCAAAGTCTCCAGTACTTTGTTAAATGCTTCTACTATCCCATTGGCTTGTGGGTGATACGGTGTGCTTTTCTGATGATACACCTGAAACTCTTTTATCAGCACGCTAATCATCTCATTTAGGAAATGTGTACTGCAGTCACTCATCAAGATCTTTGGACATCCAAATCATGTCAATACATGTTCAAACAGAAACTTTGTGGCCATGGAAGCTGTGCAATCTTTTACCGGTTGCGCTTCTGCCCAACGAGTCAGGTACTCCATCGTAGTGATAATATATCTCGCGCCCATTTTTCCTTGAGGTTTGATATGTCCTACGAATTCGATCACCCACTTTTCAAAGGGCTGCAGCATCATTTGCGGATTCAAAGGCATCTCGTCCCTCTGTGATGGTTTACCTGTTCTTTGACATGCATCACAGGCCTTGTAATGTACTTTTGAATCCTAATGAAGGGTCGACCACCACAACCCTACACGAGGAATCTTCTACGTGGTCGCTCTCCCTGCATAGTGTCCTCCTGCAGCGCCCCCATGTGGGTCCGCAAGGATATGGCTTCATTCAAATTTAGGTACATACCTTCACAGTATCTCATCATTGCCCATCTTATATAGGTGCCCAGTAATGACAGAAAAATCTGCCACCCACACCACTAGTTCCTTCTTCTGCTGGACGGATTACTCTTTCGACGTAGTTCCAGTTGTGAAAAAGTGGATTATATCTTCAAAATTTCCATCTGCTACATGCATAGCAAGGAGCTGTGCATTGGGTAATCCATCCTCCATACTAGTAGGTGCTTCTCCTGTCTCAATGCGCGACAAGTGATCCAGTCCCGCATTCAATCATCCAGGTTTCACAACAACTTCAAAATCATATTCTTGGAACAATAACAACCATTTGCATATGCGCCCCCCCAACATAGGCTTATTGACTGTTGAAAATAGCAATAAGAAATGCTAAATATAGAAGTGCTAAAAATAGCATTTCTATAAATAGCATTTTAGGATACATTCCAATTTTAGATAGTCCCTGAACTAAAATTGAGAATTAAAATTCGAATTTGATCTTAGCAGTTGTTTGAAAAATAATTAATTAATTCATCTTGAGTTAATTATTTGGAGAAAATCAAACATGAAGTCTATGTGAAGACATGCAACAGTTATCCCTTTGATTGAGGAAGTTATCTCTTAATTAAGGAGATTAGGATGAGTTGTACTTTGAGTTGTAATTAGTTAGCTCAGTTAACTGAGTTAAGTCCAGTTAGATTAGTTCCAATAGTT